>PVIW01001973.1:0-249396 GCA_004026585.1 Noctilio leporinus | reverse complement strand
TTTTTTTTTTTTTAATTTCATTATTTCTAGAAAGAGGGGAAGGGAGAGAGGCAGAGAGGGAGAGAGACATCAATGTATGGTTGCCTTTCACCTGCCTCCAGCCACAGATCTGACTGGAGACCTGGTTTGCAACCTGGTTATGTGCCCTGGCTGGGGAATCGAACCTGTGACCTTTGGGTTCGCAGGCCGGCGCCTTACTCACTGTGCTACCAGCCAGGGCTTTTTTTTTTGTAACACTACAGTGCATATATGCACCAAGATTCTTGAATAATTAAATTGCAATGGGAACTGATGACATGTGTCACCTGAGTTGTGCTTTCCAGGATTTTTCCAGTGTCTGTTACATATTTCAAATGTTATCTTCTTCAACTTTAAATGGTCATTTTATGGCAAATACTAACAGACCATGTTGGTTTTCATTCCCATCATCACACATCTCCCCTGACCCTTCAGTGACTGGTGAGCTCCTTTCACTTAGCAGCGGACTAACACCCTCTTTCCTCTACCCATGCTTTAAAAATAAATACGTAACATAAAATAGGCCTTGCACATCTCCGTTCCCTGTGACAATGCACATTGGCAACAGTGATCTTTTCCTTGAGGTCAGCTTGTCTAAAATACAGTGGCACTTAAAAGGAAGGCCGGCTGGAAGGACACCAATAAAAATACCAGCTCAGCTTGAAACAATTGGATTTCAACCCAAAACAAATTACCTTGCAACACAAATAGATAATGGCAAACAGAATATTCCACTTCAAGACTATTCACTGCTGAGAGTCAGAATGCCAGGTTCATTTGAAGCTTGTTACCCTGTGAGGTTAAAGGAATATGGTCCCCGAACATTCACATGCGGATGAACTAGTTGGAAGAAGAAAAAAACTGAGTACACAACGTCCACTCTTGACTGATTTTCTGACATGATGGCTCCAACTTGACTTTTCAATGCAAAAACTCCTCCTTCTGTAAGAGAAACTACCCAATAATACCCTTTTGTTTCTCAGAAGACAGATGGCCTTTGTCAAGGTCATCAGTGATGACCATCACAAACTACATGTTTGTAAGGACACGTAATGATGTCTTGCTTGTGTTTCTATACAAAATATGCAGTGTTTTAGTGACATGCCATTCCTTTCCCAAACAAGTATTCAGAAGATGGTGGTGTGGCAGACTTTTTATCAGTAATTCTTATTTTGATGGTATATGTGAATGCCTTAGGCTTTGTGCATTAGTAAATTGAGATTTCTTTTGCCTTAAGGTGAAATGTCTGAAGAAGGCGCATGCCTCTATGGGAACCCCTTGGGGGAAAGTTGTTTTTTTTTCCCAAAATATTTTAACTATGTTTATATCCTTCCATACTGCATTAAGAACAGCCTTCCTTCTTTTTTGGTGCAAATTACTTTGTGTTGATATTGTTGATATAGTCTTGATAATTGCCCCTATAATGTGGCTTCTAAGGGATTATTTATAATATTTGCAAAGATTATGGCAATGTCAACTTTGTCATCTTAATGGAATATAAGACAAGAAGAATGATTAATAACTTCTACAAAGTTTGGAGGCTACTACGACTATTGATTGGTGCAGAGTTTTATTCTGCTTGTAAAAGAAATCACTCATTTCACTAAAAATTAAACACAATTTCCCAAAACTCATTCTTAACCCCCATTAATATTGATCTGAAATAGCAGCATGTGGGAGTGTTTTCAGCTTATGTTATGTGAATCAGGCCATAAACTGTATAGTGAACCAAAAATATTCATAGATGACATAGAGATAGTTGAATCAAATCTGCAAACTTTTCAAAGACTGTTAAGAATACAGGCTCTAGTGGTTAAAATGAAGACCCGGGAAAACTAGAATAAAACCCAGACTCTGCTTTCCAATGAATGATCAAGCCTCACCATGTTTTATTTACCTGCATAGAAAAATGAGGACACTGCTTGCTTGCTTTCAGCAATGCTTGTAAGAAATAGTAGAGTTTTTAGAACCTTCTATCCAGTTTCATACCGCTATTATTATCAAAAAAGCTACCCATACAGCCTGTGATAATATTCTTTGAATTGTCGTGACACCTATTCAAACTTGATCCCCTAAAGCTATTTCTGTCTTCACTGTCTTCTAGATTTTGAAGGCAGAGGGATGCATCGTATCTCACTGACCCACAGAAAATGTTGTAGCTATTGTCTCAGTATATAAAGAAATGAATGACTAAGGTGCCCTGTAATCATGATTTGAATTTCCATTTGCAGCTGGATTTTGTGAAGTTTAACACTTTGGTGGTTTCTGTCCCATGGTTAAATGATAAAGTTCCTCATCGGTACCTAAGCATCTGAAATTTTATCAGGTAATTACATAAATGAAGTATTTCCCACAAAGCATTAAAATTCATGTTAGAAAGCATAAGCTCACATTAATTCTCAATCAATATTGGCAGAGGTAAGACATTTTTTAAGCTCTCACGAAAACAATAAACTAACTCTTCCTGTTAGCCGTCATCCAGGTGTTTTTTCTTTTAGATAAACAATCTACAGTGTGTTTACTGAAGCTTGCTTTGATCATCTCTAATGGTGTTTGCAACTTGAGTTTTATTCCAGCGGCTCCAAGAAATGAGTCCAATGGGCAGAGCAGGCGGGCCCCACCGGAACCTGAGATCATTTGTTCTCTCACAGTTCTAAAGGTAATTAAGGAGCATTGCATGTTTCTCAATTAATGATTTATCATTCAACAGGGGATCTTTGATGCTAATTTGCTTTAATCAGGGCAGAGGCTGCTCAAAAACTCCAAACAATTCAGTGAAGAGGAACTCGGAATTTTTAATCAAGTAGAGGAGATTTAAATGCTCTAAGGGACGCATCCATCATATACTTTCAACTCCTGCTTAGTTAAGTATGTTCTTCTGAGTTTTTATAAGCCAACGTGAGAGTTATTAGAGTACATTGTATTATCCAATATGATTTTTGTTTCTATATTCGTGTGAATATGTAACGAACTCCATTTTAAAACCTACTTATAGACAGCCTTCCTTCCTCTCTGTAGAATGTACTTATGTGTACATCTAGTACCTTTATTTAGCATATACACGTGTAAATGTAGAAGATGTATATGTAAGAGTACACTTATGTATACGTAGCGAAAGAATAATGGGAGATATATTATAAATGAACATTAGGTTTAAAACATTTTGTTCACCCCTTGGACGACTGTCCTCAGAGACTGGGTGCTCACAATTTGAGCTGCATTACATACATGGGAAAACAATCTCTGCAGCAGTTGTACCTTGAAGGGCCATTACAGGGTGATTAGGCCCTAGCTGATGTCAAAAAATGACCTCAGCAGGTGACTACAACTTATGGCAATTGCAACTCAAAGCAGTTAAACTATGGGACTGCCTTTCTTTTCTAATGCTCAGGTTCTGAGCATCTCCTTCTAATGTCTTCGCACCAGGACTATTTCGCAGGAATGGCAGGCATGTGAAAATGAGGTGGATTTGTTTTATTTTTCTTTTTTCGTACCTCTTAATGAATACTGGCAAATTGCAAGAAATGCCTGAGAGGCCTTACTAGTTAAAGACATGCTGGTTCTCTATAAATGGGAAAACAAATTTTGTTGTTGTTTTTAAACCGGTGGTTCCCTAAATTTAGAGCTGTGGCCATCACCTGGAGAGCCTGTTAAAGCCGCTGTATCTCAGGGCCCAATCCTAGTTCCTGACTCACTCAGTCTGAACCGGGGTATGAGGTTTTCATTTCTAACAGGCTCCCAGGCAATGCTGAGGCCGGGGCTGGCGACCTGACTTTGAGAACTTCTGTAATCTGTCAATCAATCAATGAATCAGGAAGAGGGTCTGCGCTCCTCCTGTATTCCAGTGGACTTTTTCACAGGTTGACTCTGCCCGACAGCAGGTGAGCCTTACATGTCTCTAACGTGGCCTCTGGGTGACTGTCTGGACTAGCTGGCAGGGACTAAGTGGTGGACTTGAGCAGAAGGATGACAGTTGTGCCTATATTTTTATTCACAGTGATCCCTTCGTGGGCTTTGTAGGAGTGAGGAACATTTTAAAGCAAATTTTTGAATGGTGACGTAGTATCCCTGTGCAAATGGGCAATGCCAGAGCCAAACTTGCTTGTCACAAACTAGACCAGGATGATGTTTCAGCCCTGCACATAGGAAACATGATCTGGGGACATGTGTTTTCAGTAAGAGCGCCAATAAACTCGACGAACGAGTTTGGAGAACTCTACTTAAGAACTGCGTTCTTTTTTCTTAGAACTACTCTTCATAGTGGTACCAAAATTATCTGTGTAGAACCTCAGAGGTAACCTCATATACAATTTCTCTCCCTGGAGCAAGTGCCCACTTACTACAGAGACTGGCCTTGCTACTCCACTTCCCCTGACGTGTGACATTATTTCGTTGGTGGGCCATGAATTGTCCCAGGTGTGCCTCTCAGCGGTGTGATTATTGCACGCGTAGTGTGATGAGTTCAGTTATGACTTGCTTTGATTCAGTCACCTCGGTGGTTTTCGTTTTTTCTGACTCCCATAGCATAAGGGGGGCGGGGGGTCAGGTTCTCATGCATAGGTATGAATGATTATTTAGTTGCACTTACATTTATCCTTAAAATTAATTAGTCACCACGGAAGGAATCAAGTGCTTAAAGATGACTGTTTTGCGATATGTCTCCTGAAAGTTCAAAAAGTTAATGGTGCCTTTGTGTCAGGCACTACGCATGTTATTTAATCCTCCTATAACCAATTAGAGATGAACACTAGAATCCCCATTTTAAAGGTGAGAAAACTGAGACTACATTGACCTGCCTAAGCCCAAGAAGCAGCTAAGGGAAAGAACCTATGGCAGTATGCTACCTCCCTGAACCTGCTGGAGATTCATTAACACACAACCTTCAGCCAATGGCAATTGAATATTTTGGTGTTATCATGGTTCTCCCATGTTAAAAAAAGAAAAAGAGCTCTAACTCTGTGCAGCTCCAGACAGCCTCAGACTTTCAGATGCATTCACAGTCTTTCCCGGAACTCCAACATTGCTGTCATAAATGCTGCCTAAGCTTAGAGTCTTTTCTTTACACAAGATTCCCCAAATAGCAGGAATTGACACACAGCACATTTCAATTAAAGTCATTTCAGGGGACTAGTTAGGTAACTCTTTTTTTTCCGGAGTTTCCTCATCTGTCTAGTGAAGGTCCATCTCAGGACATATCGCCTGGTTTCCTCCAACCGCCTACTGAAGGACGATGCTGTTCTGGGTACCTGGGTGGCTATGCCTCAATTTTTATGAAATCAGCCCTGAGCAGGCTGTTTTAGAACCCATCCGCTAATTCAGCTTCACAAGAAGCACATGGTCTTAAAATGGCACAAACATCTCCCTAGGAGCAGCGTTTACAAGGTCAAAGTGTCCAGTCTGTGGTTTTGGACTCCGCTTGTGCTTTGGATCGGCATGACACAGTAGTGAGATGTGCAGACTGCCCACACATCTTTATCTTCTCTGACAGAGATCCTTTGAGTCATACATCAAATCGTTTTCACTCACCACCACCAACATACTAAATTCTCCTATTAGTCCTCAGTGAAATTTAATTTCTACCCAATGGAGAGTGTACTGTGACTTCATGGTTTTGGCTGTGTGTTCCACCTTCCTTGCCCCTAGAGAGACTTTATGACATATTCTTTCTACTCAGAAGATAAAATGAGATGGAGAGAATTTATAAATTGATTGGGCATCAAAAGAGGCTGTGTATAGAAAGCACTGCTAGTTGACAGAGACAGGAATGTTCATGTCCTTTAGCCTCCTAAGAAGATTATTGGAGATATTTCTGAGACAGCCAACTTTCAGAAGAAGCATTATAATTATTTCGTGATTATATTGGAGAAGAATAATTATTTTCCATCTGGGGTGACAAGAAATGGCGATTCTTCACCAAGCATGGTCCTAACTGGTTAGAGCATATAAATACTAGGTAATCAGCCAGTGTATTTATATGCAACATGCAGATGAATGACCTAGATGCATCTCTAAAAATTAATTTAACAGTGCTGCACAGGGCCTGGCTAGTACTCTAACATGTGCCTCCCCTTTAATGATGAGCATGAACCCTGAAGGCTTTGTGTTTGATAGAAGTGACAGCTCGGTGAGACAATGGTGGGGGTCGGGGGTGGGGGATCCCCTAGGAATGAGTGTGCTGACTCAGAAATAGGAGGGGAATTGTCAGCCAAATTAGAAATCTTGTAGATGAAAAGGTATGTAGCTAATCAGTGCTGCGGGCATCCCTGCACCATTCCGCAGAGGAGGGGGTGCCTTCCTTAAGGTTGATTTCTTCAAAGGAAAGTCTGTGTGGAACCTAGAGTCTGCATTACGAGCTGTCTCAGGTCTTTCTCCTTCGACTGGCTGATGTGTTTTAAATTCTATAGCAACTAAATGGAATTTTTATTCCTTCTTCTTTCTCTCAGTTATCACCCTCTTTGCCTGGAGAAGATTCATCATGTATTCCTGAAACCCCACAGGGCGTGGAGATCTTGGTCTTTCAGATATGCTTAGAAATAAAATTGCAGCTGTGTGTGGATCTCTAAGACATTGGCTAATTAAGTCGGATATCGATGAGGGAATTTGAGCAAACAATTCAGCAAGAAAAATAGGTATTTATGTCTATTTGCCTGGGATTTTCTTTAAAGTAGCTTAAGTTGCAGTCAGGATTAATTGATCCTGTGGCTGACCGCTGGGACGCCGGGAGTGGAGGGAGCTTCAGTGGGATTTAGAAAGTGGGCAGGAGATGTGTGCGCCCAGACGGAAATAAGCACATGGTAAGAGCCTGCGTGAATATCTGAAAGGGGGGTTTTTCTGTATGTGAGGTAAAAGGGGAAATGAGACTCGCATAGTTTAGCAGTTCAGTGCCAGTAGCAGAATCCTAATGACTTGAGCTCGTGTTTCACCAATTCAGGGATCATCACACTGGAAGGTAATTTTGAGATTGTGAGTTAAGAAGGTGATTAAAGGACTTTTGAGATCCTGTTACAAAGTCGGGAATGAGACCTATAGGCACACCTACCATATAGTAACTGTGCATTAGGATATTCTGCAATGATAAGGATCTGTGAGTGGGTTCAGATTTAAAGCTGCTCCTTGCCTGAGAGAATTGATGAGTTGCCTTCTGAAGGTTGTGTCTAGACTCCAGTTCCCTGGGCCTTGTTCCTATTTTTGTTGGGTCTTTCTGAGGATCCTGTTTGTTTTCCATCAAACAAGTAAATCTCTTTGTTAGATCCTGTCTTGCATTACCCCTTACCCAGCTGTTCAGATTCTCAGCCCTCAAAAAATAAAGCATGATGTTAGCGCAGGTGTTCTAGGTTTGCATCAGGTCAAATCACATTGCACATTGCTATGAGGAGCATTAAAATTAGTTTCTAGAACTCTAGTGTATGAGCTATAAATAATAGACAACCTCACGGTGAATTGAACCATAAGGAATTTATATTTCACTTAACAAGAAAATCTGGCAGGAAGAGTTCTAGGGGTTGAGGCTCGAAGGTATTTCTGTCATCCCATCCTCTATAGATGGGCTTTTATCCTCCCTGGATATGCTGCCTCAGCTCAGGGTCCGCCCCGCTCCCAGGCATTGTATGAGGCAGAAAGCAAGAGAAGGTGGCAGCATTACCTTCTCTTTTAGAATTCTCTTTCATCAGAAAGGAAAATCATCCTCAGAATGCTGCCCTTCATCACATCGTCTCTTAGCTTTCATTGGCTAGGACTGAGTCACGTGCTTACCCTGGGCCAATCCCTGGTAAGGGGCAAGTGATTATTTCAGTTGACTTAGACCTTGGGTGTGACCCAAGGAAAAGGGCACCCACATGACCTGGGACTTGGTTAGAATCGTACCCTAGACCTACTGATCCTGCATCTGCATTTAACAAGAGCTCGTGGGGTTCGGGTGGCCATGAAATTGCGGGGCAATCCAGCATGAACGATTCTTCCCCTGGGGCAGGATATATTGCAATTTGAGAAAATCAGGATTGTGCTAGCAAGAAAAGTAGGAATGGCTTTGAGGTAGATGACCCTCGGAGTCTACCAAAATCTTTCTAGTTTTTCTGCACCTATCCTGGGATTGTCACTTGTTTCGGTGACTATTACTTTTTCTCCAAAATGCTCTGCAAAAAAAAAAAAAAAAAAAAACCCAAAAGAACAAATAACAAAAAAAAAACCAATGCTGGCTGATGATGTTCTACACTAACCCAGGGGATGGTTCGGGTTCACTTGACTGGCACTGCTGCCCTCTTCCTCGTTTGCTGGCCCTTGAATCATGTCAATATTTTCCCCGAGTGCTGACACAAAGGAGCATGGCTCGATTTCATTCCCCATAAGATTCATTTTGAACTGTTGGCCTCCAGCGCCGTTAAAAATAATTTTTTTTTCTGTTGGTGAAAGCCACTAGTTTTGGGGTCATTTCTTACAGCAGCGACAGGAAGCTAATCCACCATCGCTGACATGCTTGTCCCACAACTTTAAATCCAGCAATGGTACAGTTTCATGAGTTGCAGATAGCTTACAGAGGGAATGTTAGATGAAGTTTCTCACAAGACATGCAAATATTGTCAAAATGAGATCCTGCCTGGGTTACAGTAAAAATTAGACTGTGGGGATCCTAGAGAGACAATGACCTGCCCATTGTGGTGGCGTGTCCTTGGTCACCGTCATCATCCTGCTCCTGGCAGCAGAAAGGCCAAGAGTGTGGAGGAATGTGGGGAGGCAAGGGAGCCTGAAATGAGCACCCCCAATACACACACACACACACAGCTTGACTGGAATTCAGCAGCTCATCGTGTAGGGACAAAAACACAAAAACACAATACAAAGCCAGCTGCACATACACTTTCCAGATTTCATCCTAGGCCAAGCCTGGTCCAACACACTTTTCTCCACTAACACCATTTGACAAGATGATAAAAGCCCCCCCAAAGTCAAAAGCAGAAGCTCTGAGGCCACCAAAATGAATTAAGGGTAGTTATTGGCAGCTGCCAAGGGACATGCATTGGCCATGGAAAAGACTGAGGGGCGATGGGAAGGTCCCCTGTGAAGCAGGGGCAGCCACTGAGTGGCTGCGTGGGCAGAGGCCACGCAGCCCCACCAGGGGAGGTGCAGGGACTGCGATTCTGCAGCCAGTGGCCCGACCTCCGCCCGAAGGGGCCACTCCGGGTGTTGGCACGTTCGTGCTGAGAGAGGCCTTTAAAGATGCTCATGGACAGTGCGCATCTCGGGCCATTTGGATGGAGATGGATGAGGGTCTGAAGTGAGACCGACTAATGTGAAGAATCATTGTTTTCACTGCTGGGAAGGAGGGGAAGAAGCTGTCACAATCTTGCAAGCACAGCTTTTTCTCAGAAATGAGCTCGCAGCCCTAAAGTCTGCTCCAAAACTCCGTGTGCTGCTAAACAGCACTAATAACGCTGGGCTTCTCACTTGTCATGTATTCCACCACTGGTGGGTCGTGGCACTCCAGAGCCATCTTCTCCACTGGGCACAGTCTCGTCCCTTGTCCCGACTCCTTCATTTGGAAAGAGCCAGCTCCTTTGCAGCCATGGCTGGGCCTTGTGGGGTAAACTTTCATCAATGGAAAAGGCTGGTATGTGAGGTTGATTGGGTAGGTGGGTGGGTTTCTCGGTTGGGGGGGGGGGTTTATTTTTTGGACTTTGGCATTGAACTTCCTTTGCTGTCACTATCTTGGTTAATTGCCAAGGAAAGCTTCCCTGGGCTCCTTGTCCCCAGAGAAAGAAGGATCAAGGGAAATACAGAAAAAACAAAATACATTAATATTCAGTTCTACATTTTGAGATTTCTGTGGTCCAAGGCCCAGCACTCCATCAGTTCAACAGAATAGTTAGCCAATGGCCCTCAGCCATCCTCAGCCATGGACAGGGGCTTGGATAGATGCCTGCATAAAAGACAGGGAGAACCTAGAGAAGACAGGGTGAAGCCTTTGTTCCTCTGTTTAGAGTGAGAGCACAGGAGAGCATACGCACATGCGCATGTTGCATATCCCAAAGTCTTGGCTTTTGGCAGCAGCCTGTGTGTTATGCAAGTCCAAGACCAAGTGAAAATCATCTGCTTCAGCAGGTACCAATGGGATAGATGCTGATGCAAGAGGATGGTAGCCAACACCAGAGATGCAACCATGAGCAATAGATAGTGGGAATCGGGGCATCTTTCCCATTGGCATGGAGGTGCACCCTGTCCTTCCCATTACCTGACTCCCAAGAGTGTAGATGTGGCTGGAGGGTCTGAAATGACAGGAAACCCGAAGAGAGACCTTCACATAGCCTAGCTTTCCTGACTTACCTAAAGTCCTGCCACAGTTGGAATGAAAGTGTGAGAGAAAAGTAGTATAAATTAGAGGTGAATAGTTAGCCTTTTACACATGTAGCTTATGAAGTATTATATGCACCATGCCTAGTTTATTCTGCCTACCATCAATTAAAATGTTTACTTTAAGCTCAGGATTTCAGCTCACTGTTTGGGAGAAAATTCGGCTGGGTATTTCATTCACTTTTAGTTACTTCTCGATCTTTCCCAGCAGAGCTGGTTTGAGCAGATGTTGGCTTCCTCTGAATGGTCTCATTCACTCGTGAACTCATTGAATGTGGTTCATATGTCAATAAAAATATTTATAATACAAATAAATAGCCATCTAAATGGGACAAACACTCATTAAGTACTAATTATGATGCCTTCATTCTAGGAATGTGATGTGTAGTACCTTAATCCATCCAACCCCCAGCAGTCCCTGTGATTATTGTCCATGTACAGAGAGGGAAACAGAGCCTTGGTGGTCTATCCAAGGATGCGTGGCTTGCACCAAACTGCCTTGCAAACTTGGATGTCCCCTGAATACAAGATCCATGGAAAACCTAGAATGAGAAAGCAAGAAATGCCAGCTTTGAACAAATTTCTCTCTTGACCCCACATTCTCCCTCTGCCTCACTTGCCTCCTCTGAAAACACAGCCATGAAAATGCTCTGGCCAGGGTAGAGGGCTCATGATGGAGGGACACAGAGGCACCAGGCCCAGAGGGGAGCAGGGTCCATGGCAGTCAGCCTTGGACCACCATTCTCTCCAGAACAGAGAAGAGGGTACAGGAGGCTTTTTCCCTGTCATTGGCAGCATTCTTGACAGTCCCAGGTGGGACACTGGAACACTCTACTGACCCTGTCAATATGCGCAACTGGGCCCATCTGACCTGTACCCCTTGGAGCATGGAGAGACTGTGTAGCACAGTGGCTGAACGCATGGGCTGTGGTCAGGTAGCCTAGGTCCATATCCTGGGTTGGCCTGGGGCAAGTCCTTTTACCTCTCTGTGCTGTCGTTTCTTCATCTTCAAAGCAGAGGTAGTAGCAGTACCTCTACTGAGACATTGTAGAGATGAATGAGTGAGTAATGAGCGTATGATATTGAGGACTGCCCGGCACATGGTCAATGATGTGAAGACATTGGCTACTATTGTTAAGTGGTCATGGGACCAGCTGACAGGCGTCCCCAGCTCAGAAGCTGGGTGAGCTTCTCCAAAGAGCCAGTTAGTTCTGTGTCTAACTCACAGACTGGTTTCCTTGTTGATCTCCAACGTCCAATAGTGTGAGAAGGTCTCTTAGGTAAAATGGGACCTCTAATGCATCCTGATTTTACACCTTTGGAAATTGGGAATGGCAAGACCTCATTTTCTCAGAGATAATTACTCACAGGCTTCAGTGAACTCAGGCATTTTCTGGGCAATCAATCTGACTTCCAAGCTAATAGAATCAAGGTGGGTAATGGCACCATCTCCTTGAACAAGGAGGACAGGAGGTCCATGTGGTGAAGTTCTTTCTGTGGGACAGGCCCTGCCCTCCCTCCCCCTCCCCCTCCTGACACCTTTGGAGAAGTTATCCTTGACTTTTTTCTATAAACAAAGAAATGGATACCCCAGAGGAGTTGTCACTCATTCCCAAAGGCCACGGTCTAGTGGGTAAATCCGGACTCACATTCAGGCTGGCGTAATGGCACAGCCTTGAGCCTTCTCCCTACTCCACTATCTGTATTCTTTGGGCTTAAAAAAAAAAAATCCTTCTTTATCCTCTTTGCAGGGATACTGCCCTCAGCCACTCTGCACTCCACTGCCCACTCCTTCCAGGGCCTTTCTGCCCCTTTTGCTCAGGGAAGTCCTTCCGTTCTGGTGGTGGTATTTGAGTCCCTCCTGTTAGCCAGGCTCTCTGCTCTGAGAGCGGCTTCCTAAAAAGCTAAGAAGATCACTTGCAGCAGTATATGCAGGTGGGGAAAGACGAGACCCCACTAGGGACATTCCATATGCCCTAACCTAAGAGACTACCTCTCCAGAGGCTAGGATTCACTCTGGTAGATGGTGATTAAGGAAATAATTGGAAATGAGACATACTCTGTAAATCAGTGAGTTTCAGGTCCCTGGAAGGTCTGATTAAGTAGGTGTCACGTGAGGGTCAGTGCATGTGGAGCACTGATTAAGGGGAGAGAGTAGGAGGGGCCCCAGCAGGCAGGACTGAGCCACCCCAATGACTTTAGCTTTGACTCCAAGTAAGATGAGGCTTTGGGAAGATTTTGCACTTAGCAATTACATGATCTGATTGGCTCTTCTCTGTATCAGCAGTGCTTGGGATACTGTCAATCTGTACTCACAGTCAAATCTGATAAAAACAATTGGCCTCAAAAACTATCATTAAAAATATTATACAGAGTACAAATGCTACAAATATACAGTGAAAATAATTGTCCAGAAATTGTTCCATGAGTACCATTTTTTTTTTTTTTTACAACCCTGAACTACTATAATTTTTAAAAGGACTTGTTTCCCATCCACAGGTCTACAGAACTCAAAATTTGCACTGGATAGTCTATGCCTATTGTATATGGGCAGCTACAGAAGTTCATTATCTTCATTACTGTTTTAAAATCTTAGTTTGTGTACTTATCGTAAAGGTTTTACACTCTTATTTAAATATATACATACAGAAATCATAAGGGTATTACTCGATGAAATTTCTCAACATGAGCCTCTGTTACCAGAACCAGTTGAAGAATCACATTTTGGCAATTCCAGAGCTCACGGACACCTTCTCCTTACTGCTACTTTGACTTCACCCACGGCTGATTTCTTTCTTGACTTCTACCCCCATAAACTTCTCTGTCCTACCTTTGAGCTTCCTCTGAGCAGATGATGAGGTGTATTTTCCCTCACATCTGACTTGTACTCTTCAACACCATGTTTGTGAGATGCGTCTGTGCTGTGCAAATGGTTGTAGACGGTTCATTCTCCTCACTATGGCGTTGTGTGCATGTAGCATAATGTATTCATCCATTCTGTTGTTAGTGGGCTCTCCCAGGCCCTTCCAGGTACTGGGGTCCTAGGCATTCTCATACGTGTCCTCTTGGGAACCTACATACACATTTAAACGTGACATCAGGAGGATCCTAGTCAGCTTTAGGTTGGATATATATTTTAAGGAAGCCATTTTGGCTTCTGTATTAAGATCAAGCTCAAAGATGACAGGGGCAAGAGTGGACACAAAGAAACCAGCGAAAAGGCTAAGGGGACCATCTGGGGGGTTGCTCCTTGGGGTGCGCTTGGAGCTGGATAGAAGCAATCATTTTGAAGGTTCTTCATGAGGAGCTGTGGGCCTCCTGCTGGTCAGTAGCCTGGCAGTGGCTTGTCACTTTAGGAGAGGTACTGTGTCAGGAGGGCACAGGAAAGTATTTTATGCAATTGTCTTACGACCTTAATGCCCATGCATGTGCCACTCCTAGACATGGTTGTCCACAACAACTATTACCACCACCGTCTGGGACAAATAGGAAGCTCTGCATGGCCAGTGGTAGAAAATAGTGTGATCAGAGAGCAGCTTTTTAAATAGTTTTCTTCCATGAGAGCCTGACTGTCATTAAAAACCACAAAGATTTGTTTGTAAGATTCTTTGCTTGAATCTCAAAGGAACTGACTTAACAACTTTGTCCATATGTAATTCTTTATCCAAAAGTTTTCCAAGCGACAAAAAAAATCCACAGTTGTCTAAAATAGCTGACCTTTCTAAGGCTCTAGCGACATCCGCCAGTGCACTTCTTCTTTCACAAATATTTTATTTTTTGTCAACTTCTCCTTCACATTTCTCATGAGCATTCGTGTGCACAGGTGTCCAACATGAAACATTTGGAGCGATCTCTTTTCTGCTCCCCCACCTCCATCCCAGTTCCTGGCACTTGTCCTTATAAGTTGATTTTGTTATTTTACCCCAACAGCTTTCTTTTTTTATGTGAGCAAAACGCATGCCAAGTTTCTCTTTAACGTAACATATGGTTTTCTTTTCTTTCAAGGAAGCGGGGCTACCTGGTTGCCTTTACCTACTTCACTCAATCAATAAGCAAATGGATTTTCAAGTTTCCTTCAAATAAATAGCCTATACCACTTGGCTGCCAATGCAAGTGACATCTTTGAACTAAATCTAATAGAGAAAGCTTGGAATAACTGATTCCTGAGATAAGATGAAATTTGAGCCTTCAGACACCCCTGCCATTGATTTTTAGCCTTTTATCCTCCATGAAAGAAACCCAGCTTTAGCAGAATAGCAAATAGGTTTTATGTCCATGTGTAGCTCTGCATGGGCTCTGTCTCCGTCTCCCCTGGATTCAGGCTGGCACAATCCCTGGTCACATGGGATGGGGAAAGAAACTGGCCTTGGAGCTGCCCTCATCCACTGCACCCCTTGTCACCTGTTAGAACACAGCGGGGATGGGGGACAATGAGTTGTAGGATTGCTCACGGTTTCTGCTGAGAACAGGCTTCATAGAATAGGCTATTGAAGAGCAGTGAAGTATGGCATTTGGGAGATTTAAACACGTATGTAATGTGTGCCGAAAGATGGGGCAATATTCAATTACTGAAGACCAACAGCATGAGCACTGACTCATGAGCTCACTGCACCCGCCGTGCAGCTCTTGGAAGAGGCACCCTGGAGGTTAGCCTGCAAATGGACCATGTATCCAAGTCTGCTTCTGATAAACAGCCCCTTCTCCCCGGATCGTCCCAGGATTCTGCCTCCTCCCTGGGAGTCCTTGCCGAGGAGCAGCTAAGAATTCCACCTGACCCTCCAGCACCTCTGAATAATAGGCCAGCCAGGCAGCCTGCCTTCTCTGTCCCTTCCCCAGCATCGTGCCTTATTCCAACGGTTGTCGAGTGTTGAGTAAGGAGCTAGGACTGTACCCAGAGTTGTAGAGAGGACGCAGTGACGGTGCAAAGCTTTCTGTACTTTAATGGGGAAACTGTGCTCTGTAGTGCGATGTGCAAAAGTGCTGTAGGAAAATAATCCGAGCAAACATTTGAGTGCTTCTCCCCACCGGGCACAGCTCTGAGTGATGGACACGTGCTGTGTCATTTGGGGCCCACAGCCATCTGCATGTGGAAGGCACTGCTGTGACACCCACTTTAGAGATGCAGAGAGTCTTGAGGAAGTCCTCCAGGTCACAGCCTTGTCTGCAGGGGTCCAGGACCAGAGCTGTCCCCAGTGTAGGGCTGGGGGGAGCAGGATGGTATTGGTGCACCATGGCAGCTTCCCAGACACAGGGGAGAGAGCTAGGTCTGAAAGATGAGCTGGGTTCAATGTCCTTTGTAAAATATTGTCATAAATTATGTATTATTTTAATAAGTACAAGGGAAGGAGGGAAATCATCTCAACAAAAAGGAGCACCAGGGCCCAGGATCACAAGGTGGGTTAAGAATTTGGCTGTCCTAATGCCAGTGACCCATTAGGTCACTCCCTAGAACCATGTCTACGAGTGGCACATGCATGGGGATCGTGACAGGGGCAGCAGTGGGAGACAGGGCTGCGGCTGAGGCAGGAATGAGGGGCTCACAGACCCGGGTGTTCCTGCTGCCACAGCCTGGCTTCTCATGGTGCCTTTTGCCTAGAAGTTTGGATGGTTCTCGTGGCCACATAGAAAGAACCCAGGAAAGACTTGCCTGTCTTTCTTTTTTTCTTTCTTTTTTAAGATTTTATTTATTACTTTTAGAGAGAAGGACAGGGAGAGACGAAGAAAGAGAGAGAAATATCAATGTGTGGTTGCCTTTCACCTGCCTCCAGCTACGGGCCTGGCTGGAGACCTGGCTTGCAACCTGGTTATGTGCCCTGACTGGGAATCGAACCAGTGACCTTTGGGTTTGCAGGCCGGCACCTTATCCACTGTGCTACCAGCCAGGGCAAGACCTTGATTTTCAAACTCTTGAACTTGAGTGGTCACAGCACTTCCCACTGCCAGAAGGAAGCTTGGGACAGCAATGGGAAAGGGTACGACTTGGGAGATAGGTTCAGGAGTGGCCAACGGAGAAACAGACATCTGAAACAGAAGGAATGCATAGAACAGAGCAGGAGAGGGGAACGGAAACAGAGTCCAGGGCCAGGATGCTTCAAGAGCCATCAGAGAAGTGTAAGAGGCCAGGAGCAGCAGACAGGACAGGGACATGTGGCACAGCTGGAGGCAGGCTGCGCGGGCTGAGGGCCAGGTGCCACAGCCCTGCCTTCGGGAAACGAGGCAGCAGGTGGAGGTGGAGACCTGGACACAGGGGGATGCATACTTCCTTCAGGTCTTTACAAGGCTGGTGGTCCCCAGCTTCAATCCTGGGTTACTACGCTCCATTCGGCACCCTTAAAAGGACCGCCTTTTTAAGGTGTAAGTGGTACCATGTCACCTTCTGACTCCCAACCCACTGATGCTCACCAGTAAGTTTAAAACCCACAGGGCTTGCTGGACTTGAGGCTACAGCTCTGGGTTCCCCTGTCTCCTCTCCAGCCAGCTGTTCCTGGAACCCTCCCAGCACCCACCGTAGGCCCCTGGGCTGTGTCCCTTCCCCGGCCTGAGCAGTCTGCCCTGGAGGTTCGCATGTCCCCCTTCCCCCGTAGACCTCCACTCAGATGTCACTTCCATGCCTTTCCTGAGCACCCACCTAACACGCGCCCCATCTCTCTAGCTCCCTTTGTTCTTCTTTTTCTTCATGGTAGGTATCTCCCATACGTTTTTCCCATTATTTCTGTATAATTCACTGCTTTGTACGTTCTCTGACTGTTGACAAAAACATACGGCCCTGTAACCACCATCAGTTAAGATACAGAACAGTTTCATCACTCCCCTAAAGCTTTCTCGTGCCTCCTCACCCCGACTCCTGTCTTAGCAAACACTGATCTGTGGTCTGTCTTTATAGTTTTGTCGTTTCCAGAACATCATGGAAGTGGGATCATAACCGTATGTGACACTGAGTCTTATCTTCTGCCATTTAGCAGAGGGCCTTTGGGATTCGTTCATGATGTTGGGTGCTGCAGTGCTCACCTTTTTAGTGCTGCGTAGCATTCCGTGCTGTGGGTAGACCATGGCTTTTTGGTCCATTCCCTGTTGAGGTTATTTGGGTTGAGTTTAGTTTGTGGAGAATATAATTTCTGTGTGCCCATAAGTCATTACTTTGGGGAGTAAATACTTAGGAGCAGGGTGGTTGAGCCCTATTGTAAGTACAAGTTTAACAAGAATCTGCTATACACTTTTCCATTTCCACATCCTCATTTGCAGTTGGTGTCAGTTTTTGGTTTGTTGTGTTTGGTTTAGCCGTTCTATGTACATGGTGTATAGTTGTATCTTATCATGGTCCCTTCCCTACACAGTGATTCCTAAAAGACTAACTACACAAATGCCCAAAGACCAGACCACATGTGACAGGAGCGCTGTGGCTCACCACCCCTGCAGCAGCTGGCCCAGGAGGGTCCAGGCCTGGTCAGGGGACGTCAGCTCCCTCTGACTTCCAACCCAGGACCAACCAGGGAAAGGCACGTATGCCCCCCTACCCAATGATGTGGAACCCCCACTTCTAGTCCTTCCTCCTTCAGCTTCCCCGGTGCACCCAGAGCCTCTCTTTTGTCCTCTGCAAAGTGTTCCTACTCTCCCGCGCCCCCTTGGCTGTGCCAAACACAGGTGACGGTGACTGACTCCCTGCTCTCGCCAGCAACACACGGAGCCTCTGCTGGTTCTCCTTTGGGTGGTTGTTGTCTTCTGTCGTGATAGTGTCTCTGCGCTTCTCTGGCTCTGCAGTCCTGGAACCATGCTTGTTGACTATGGGAAACGCCAGTCCTAATCGAAGCCCTTTTCATTTGGGGCTCTGCCCAGTCCCTTGGCTTCTGCCAGAGGAGGGGGCCCAGCTCTGTACCCTCTCCACACTGACCCTTGGCCTTCGGCTCTTGGTGGCCAGCTTCCCTGCCCCATCTGAGCAGCCTCCCTCCACTCCCAGGGCTTGGATAAGCTCAAGGTGCGTGCAAGGTGAGGCCTTCCAGTTCTTTCCACGGATCCTATCCGACACGGGAGAATATAGAGCCAGAAAGAAAGCCTCTTTCGGAGGCAGCCAGAATGTCCTCTGCTTTTGGCAGTGGCCTTGTGAGAAGGGAAGCATGTGAGCCTCAGCATCACACTCCACCAGATTGTGCCAATTTGGAACTGCTCCCTGGGAAAAGGATTTATAAACCCGAAGCCTGAAGTGCTCTTGAGTGCTCTGAGCTCAAGGGCTGTCAAAAGGCCCTTCTGGAAGTCAACTCTCAGAAATTGGACCTGCAGAAGCCAAAAACAGAAAAAAGTAAAGACTGATATCCTCCTAGCCCTGGGCAGGATGGGGCTCAGCCCTGGACCCTGTGGGGCCCAAGTCACAGGGAAGCTGCTGGGGGGTGGAGATTAATCCTACAGGGGACCCCAGAGCCCTGAAGGGACCTACACTAAGTCAAACCATAAAAACAACACCACTTCCAATGTCTTCATCTTTATGTCTGAGGGTGGTTTCTTTTCTTTTTTTTCTTTTCTTTTCTTTTTTTCTTTTTTTGATCACTATGTATAAGATTTATTTTTTTAAAAATGTCTGCTGCTTAATCAGTAGTTGCTTAGCATACTTCTTTTTCACCCCAGACTCAGTGTTTAGCGTTTTTTGCAAACTGAGATTCAAAAATGCTCTTCAACAGAGCGCTGGTCCTTTGTCACATGACCCATTTCACCCTCTGTTTGTTGGATACCAGTTCCGGGTATAACTGTTAAGAATGAGGTAAGTAAGTATTACAGGGAGAGAGGGAGGACCCCACCCCCACCCTGAGACCTGTCCCCATAAGATGACTCGGCTCAAGGGGACCTGAGCATTTTCAGGACTTCACAGGTGCACTGTGGGTTGGGTTCCCGACTCCCGGGGGAAGTAACAAGTCTTTGCATTTCCTACATCAGGGCACCTCACGCGGCTTGAACCGCAGTGGGCAGATTGCCTTTATTATTCCTACCACACACCAGCAGTTCCTTCAGGCACACGGAGACAGGTTGCAGTTGGAAAACAACTGGGCGGAAGTGCGATGATTGAGGCAACCGTTCCTATTGCCGACTCTGTTCGTTGGCTCTTTAATTAAATGTATTGTTTGGAAACTCTATATGTAAGACATGCTCTGGGGTTCTGTGATGGAATATAAAGCTGATCAAGTTCTGGGCAATGAATGAATGAGTGGAGAGACTTCTGGCTGAATAGATGGGGGAAGGGATGGACGTTGAATCCTTGGAACATCTGGTGTTGGGCCAGGGACCTTCACATTTCTCTTCCTATCAGCCCAGCAAAGACTTCCCCAGAAGAGCCTTTTTATTTTCTATCACCATTAATCCCTTCATACCCCTCCCTTCCAGCGATCACCACACTATTGTCCATGTCCATGAGTTCTTTTCCCTTTGTGCTCCACCCCCTGACCTTCACCCCTGCCCAGAGCAGTCAGCCTGCTCTCCATCTATGAGTCTGTCACTATTTTACTTCTTACTTCCCTTTGTTCATTAGATTCCACGTTATGAGTAAAATCATATGGTATTTGTCTTTCTCCAACTGGCTTATTTCACATAGCATAATGTTCTCCAGGTCCACCCATGCTGTCACAAAGGGTAAAATTTTTCTTCTTTTGTATGACTGAGTAGAAATCCATTGTGTAAATGTCCCATAGTTGTTTTATCCTCTCATCTACTGATGGACACTTGGGCTGCTTCCAGATCTTGTCTATTGTAAATAACACTGCGATGAGCATAGGGGTGCTTATGTTCTTTCGAATTAGTGTTTCGGGTTTCTTTGGATAAATTCCCAGTAGTGGAATTGTGGGATCAAAAGGCAGGTCCATTTTTAATTTTTGAGGTATGTCCATACTGCTTTCTGCAGTGGCTGCACTAGCCTGCATTCCCACCAACAGTGCAAAAGGATTTCCTTTTTCTCGACCCTCACCAGTACCTGTTATTTGTTGATTTATTGATGATGGCCATTCTGACAGGTGTGAGGTGATATCTCAATGTGGTATTAATTTGCATCTCTCTGAAGATGAGTGACATTATCTTTTCCTATGTCTACTGGCCATCTGCACATCCTCTGTGTGAAGTGTCTGTAGCAAAGATGAACTCTGACCCCAGCTGGGAGGGCTCTTGGGGACAGTGACCTCCTGGACGTGGGCAGCACTGGTGACGTTACTATGGGCCTCCATGCTGTCTGTGCCCCTCTCCCTGCCCGTGGCTGAGCTCCCAGGTGGCAGGGGGAGGGGGGTGAATTCAGGGAAGGAGTCCCACACCATCTTTCCCTCCACCTGAGCTTTTCCCCTGGAGCTTCCCAATGATATTCTCTGCCCTGACGCCTGCCATCTCCTGCATCAGTAATGCCGGGCCTCCTGGGCCCTCTGCCGCTGCCCTGCCAGTTTCCCTGATCCAGCACTTTTTCCTCGGTGCGTTATTTTCCCCCAGATTTTCAAATTCCCTGCAGACGGTCATCAGCCGGCGAGCTCCGCACACTTGGCAAGTTTTGAGTTTTAATAAAAAATCATGTTTGCTCCTGCGAAGACGTTTTTTTCCCCCTCATGCATTCTCCTAACAAATGCAGTTTTCACTCAGCTCGGGCTTTTCCTTGACTTGTTTTCTGAGCGCGCTGTCTCTGACTCTGTCCTCACATTCTTCCTGCTCTCGTGAGCTTTGGCTCTGGCTTTGACAGCCCCTGCTCTGTGGGAGGCTCACATTGCCCCCCTTTGGCCTCACAGTCCTGCTGTGTCCACAGTGATGGAGAACATCGCAGGCCAATGGGAAGAGAAAGAAGAAATGACCCCATCTGCGTGAAGGCTGCCCAGGCTCCCTGTGTGAGGACTTGAGTGTCATGGACCATAAAACCATAGTACCTTGTGTTATAGTCAACAACTAGGGACAGCAGGTCATCTAAAGTGTCTGTGGCCCCCAGTTTTTTCCTGGGGTCACCCTGGCAGGGACCAGTCCCTGTTGCTAAGACACAAATGCGGGGAAAATCAAGTTCGCAGAGGAGCCGTGGCCCCTTCAGCTCAGCCCTGCCTTCATCCAAGCCATGGCAGGTAGCTAAAGGCGCTTTCTTGCTTCCCTCCCTTCCCGTCTCCCCACCCAGCTCTAGAGGTGACTGTCGGTGAGGTGGGGGGAAAAGGTGATGACTGAGAGGTAGCAGGAAGAGGTACAGACCTTGGACTGCCCTCCTGTGGCTGAGAATTCCAGAGGTGTGGGGATTGTGACAGGGGTGGGAGGCTACGGATGTCACTTCCAGAAATGACCACAGTCCCATTGTCTTTATAGGGAAATGGAAGACAGAAACACTCAGGAATAAGAGGCTCTGGCTTAGACTGGTGAGGAGCCCAAGTAGCTTTGGAGTCGGACCCTAGTTCAAGTTTTAGTTCTGCTCTATCAGGTCTGTGACCACAGGAATGTTTCTTAACCCATCTGGGCCTTAATTTGCACTTGTGCACAAGGGAGACAGTGCCTGCCACTCAGGTTCACTCCAAGGATGAGACAGAATAATGCACATGGGTGATTGGCCCAGACCCATGCACAGCAGCTCCCTGCATGTGCTGTCTGCTATGCTTTTCATTGCTATCATCCATCTCAATGCAGACGGTCATCAGTTACTCTCTGAAAGGAGAGACAGCATCCAGGAGCCCCAGACCTTGGCTGAGGAGGTTCTATATCCCTGGACAAATGATCTTTCTAGGCCTCAATGTCCTGTTCTAAAGTGGGGGTGCCGTGATGTTACATCCATCACAGGACTGAGGCAAAGAAAAGGTGGGGGCATGCTGTGTGTTTGCTCACCATGGTACCCACACACAGCGAAGGCTTCCTCACCATTAGCTCTCAGGGTGGTTCTGTTCTTTGTCTTGTTTGTTTGTTTTTGTTTTATGTAGAGAGGTATCAATTTGTTGTTCCACTTAGTTACGCAATCATTGATTAATTCTTATATGTGTGTTGACCAGGAATTGAATCTGCAACCTTGACATATAGGGACGATGCTCTAACCAACTGACCTACCTAGTAAGGGCCTCAGGTTGGTTCTTTAATTGCTGTTCTAGAGTGCAAGGCATGAAGCACCCTTAGAATTATAAAGGTGAGTGGATATGAACACTGAAGATTCCCTCAGCATACAGTGAGCCAAGTAGAGACCCTCTATTTTTGAGTTTGGAGGGGGTAACTTCAAGAGAGACCTAAAGAGCTGCCTCCCTTAGCCCCCAGTTTTCAAAGGTTCATTGTAGGTCTTAGTTGGCCCTAGAGTTGGGACAAGTGCAGAAATCATAGCACAGATATACGTTTGGACTGAATGTGAGAAAGAACATTTTAAAATTAAAGTTCATTTTTTTTGGAGGAGGGTAATATAGTCACATCATTCAAAAATCCAAAAGAAAACATATGTACATCCACACAAAGACCTGCACACAGACATGCATAACAGCTTTATTCTTAATTGCCAAAATGTAGAATCAAGGAAGATGTCTTTTTGTAGGTGAATGGATAAACAGACTGGTTCAGCCAGACAATGAAATATTTTTTGCGCGCGCGCACACACACACACACGAAGAAATGAGCTATCAAGCCATGAAAAGACATGGAGGAGGTTTAAATGCATATCATTATGTGAAAGAAGCAAAGCTGAAAGGCCACATACTGGATGATCCCAACTAGATGACATTCTGGGAAAGGTAAAACTATGGGAACAATAAAAGGATTGATCAGTGGTTGTCAGGGATTTAGAGTGGAAAAGGGTAAGCAGCATGCAGAGGATCTTTAGGGCAGTGAAACTACTCTGTGTGATACTGTAATGGTGGATACATGTCTTTATACGTGTGTGCAAACCACCAAGATGAACCCTGATGTAAACCACGCACTCAGGGTGATTATGACATGTCAATGCAGGTTCATCACTTATAATGAAGTACCACTCTAGTGGGAGAGATATTAATAGGGGAGCCCACTCATTTGAGGGGAGCAGCAGGGCATATATGGGAACCCTCTATACCATTAATTTTCAACTGGTGTGCCGCAAGGATTTCTAAAGCATGCAATATCTGACTATTTAGTCAGGGACACTGACTTCTTTTTCCTTAGATTGTCAATTTTTAAAAAATGACTATAGTCAACATGACAATAGCCACCTGATATGAAAGAATTAAAATAATACCTATTTTATGTGAAATTGGAAAAATGATATTTTTAGTGTTCCATAGACTTCTACTAATTGGTTTCTGTGGGCCATGAGATGAAAAAAGTTAAGAATTGCTGCTCTATACCATACTGTCAATTTTTCTGTGAACCTGAAACTGCTCCAATAAGCGAAGTCTTTTTTCTTTAATCAAGAGGATATGAGAAGGGACGCACAGACCAAATTCGCTCACACCCATTCTTGCCCATCACCCCTCACCTGCCACACCCATACTCCCTTTTATTATTTTTACTAAGAATTCTTATAGTTTTCTTCATGCAAACACAGTCAAATGCAACTACACAATATTTTTGTCCTTTACACAAAATGCATCATGCTTTATACACCATTATATTGTGTGGTTTGTTTTTTCTTCATATACTGGAGATGTCCCCATGCTGATATTGGGTCCTATGGTAGATCCATCTTGTGAATGTACCATGACTTACTTTTCCTCCCTGGATTGACTCTTTAGCTGTTTGCAGTCTTTCATAACTACAAACAACACTCCCTTAACAAACCTTGATGGTATTTATGTGAGTTTGTATAGGTGTGGGGAGGTTACAGACCCAGAAACGAAATTGCCGAATCATAGGTAGCTCTGATAGATGTTGTCAGATCCCCCTTGCAGTGATCCCACTATTTTGCACTCCCATCAAAAATGCCCGAGAATGCCCATTTTGCCACAGGCCCTTCAACTATTACAGGGCTTTGAACTCTTGCTGGCCTAGCAGGTAAAACATGGTATCAGTAGCATGATTTTAATTTCCGTCTCTTCGGTGTATGAGGCTGAGCGTCTTGTCATTGACACACAGGTCATTTGTATTTCTTTTCCTGGGAACTATGGGTCATGTGTTTTGTTCATTTTCCAGTTGAGTGGTTTATCTTCTTGATTTCCAGAAGTTTTTCTGTACAGATTAGCCCTTTCTGATCAGAGTAGGAGGGAGAAGAGCCTCCCATTAGAAGAGGTGTTGGTAGGGCCTGGGGGCTGGAAGGGCCTGGGGGCTGGAAGGGCCTGGGGGCTGGAAGGGCAGGTGCAGTTAATAGCAACAACTTAGTTATTACCCCTGGGTCAAGGCCCAGAGCAGCTCCCACCTCTGCCAAGAAGCTCTCCTAGATTTACCTGGTTGGAATTATTCCCTTCTACCTATTGCCAGGGCGCAGCACGGTGGGTGTCATAGTCTGCCCTGGGATGGTGAGTGATCAGAAGGTGTAGGAGAGTGTGTGGGTGGGTGAGCTGGAAGCTATGCGATCTGCATCCCAGCGGGAATTTACCTTGGTGGCGTCCCTTCTCCGAGCTGGGTCTCCGTTAGCATTCTGGGCAATGGAAGAATGAGGCCACGCTGTTGTCTGGCAGAATCACCTGGGGAACATTTCAACGTCACACATGCCGAATCCAGGCCTCAGATTTGATTGGCTCCAAGGGTGGCCTGTGTATTTTTTTTTTTTTTAATTCTTACTCCAGGACATTTTTCCCATTGGTTTTAGAGAGAGAGGGAATAAAGGAAACATTGCTACAAAAGAAAAGCATCAGTTGGTTGCTTCCTGACTGGGGATCAAACCCACAACCTTTCAGGGCAATACTCCAAACAACTGAGCCACACGGGCCAGGGTGTGGCCTGTGTATTTTCATGTTGTCCCTTGATTGAGACCAATTGGTGAAAATGGTGACTATCAGGATCCCGATCCCTTACCACCCAGAAACTCAGTCGGTGTGTGTCTTCTGGCCGAAGCTGTAACCCCTAGAACTTGTTTCTTCCCAGGGGCAAGCATATTCTCATCAGCACATAGTAGGCACTCAGGAGACACTTGTGGCATCAAATAGTGAAGCTGTCTTCTTCCCAAGTGTCATCTGGTTATTTCTGCGGCTTATGAGAATGCACTGGCGGAAATGAACAATTCCGTAACCTCTAAGCTGTGTGGATTTGATTCATTTATAGCACAAAGTTAATCTAGCACAAGTTAATCAGCCTGAAACCATTAGCCATTTGGAATCTCTCTCCAACGGGATGAGAGGTCATGCATTTACAACATGTGGGCTTTATGAATAATGTTCCTTCTTCCATGCTGAGCTTGTGTTTCCTTTATGGAAAAAAAGTCATAATTTTTTCTCCACCTGATTTGAGACTACTGTTCAAACTTGGAGTCCTCCCAGCTGTTGCTTTTAATACCTCTGGCTTCTTTGACCTTTCCTCTCTGCGTTCCTACTCCCGCCCCTTGACTTGGTAGAAAACTCCAGGGTGTGTGTCCAGCAAATGGCCTCCAGGGGACCTGGCTTGTGAGCCCACTGACTGCATTTTCTGGTGCCTTTGTGTTATAAATGCTCCAAAACAAAGAGCCAGCAGCTCTGGTTATTAGGGAAGCTGTGACGCAGAGCCAGTACCTGAGCCCGATGATGCGGGAACATCCAGCAGGCTTTCTGCTGTGGGCTGGGGCCTGTGGCCCTTCCGGTGTGATCAGGGCTGAGGCCATTAACGAACCACTTGAACCACGGAGGCTGGTGAATGGACCCCAGCTTCCTCCCGTCAAGTTCCATAAGCATGCAGTTGGAGAAGGGACAAGCTGAGCCTTGGTGCGCGGTGTTTGTCATGTCAGAGGCATAGACTGCCACCCTACCCCTCCTCTCACCTGGGGGCTGCTGGGCCATGTGGCATGCGTTGTGCCAGCAATGACGGAATCACCTTTCTTTGCCATTCCCAGCTCCAACCAAGTGCTTAGCCATGATGTTTCTCTCCCATAAATCACCCCCAAGAATAAACGGTGTGTACACAAACATTTCCTTCCCAGTCAGCTTCTCCTTCTCTGCTTTGGAGTAGACGACAGTGTTTCTCCAGCCCACCACCCTGTTCATGGGTGGAAGGAGCATCGAAGGTCAATCAGACAACGGGCGGTGGCCTTGGCTCAGCCCCAGTGCACCGTATGGCTTTGATGTTGACATTTAACCTCTGCCAGCCTCAGTTTACCCCTGGGGACATGGGAGTAACAGTACCTACCCTGACTCTCTCTCCGGTAATCACAAAAATTGAGTGAAAGCAATCTGTGAGACCTTCCACAGCTTCCAAATGCCCAGTGTCATCAGTTTTACGCCTTGAACTTGGTGGGGGTTTTTTTCTCCCCTTCTTTGGATCTTGTCTGATGGATGATTTTTCATCAGCCACGGAAAGTGTCTTCAGAGCTGGTGTCTGTGGCAGCAGGAGTGCAGTTCACCTTCGTCATCTGTCACCATTTGTCACATTTCCTAAAGAAGATCTCTGTAGATCATGCACCAATTTGTTGGGGGCAGTTATCCATCAAGGCGGAACCTGGATTATTCATCTTGAGATTTGGCAGCTGCTGCCGGCACAAAGCTGATGCTTCCCCGAAGGGATAAGAAATGACAGTGACACTTCCTCTAGGAAGAAGGCCACACACCCTGTGACTTGTGATGTGTGCATGTGGGGAACAAACTGCAAAGAGAAGAGGTGTGTTTGAGGTGATTACTCCGAATCCCTTCCCCCATTCCACATACCTTTTGCCTAAGTCTAACACCCAAGAAGGCAGGAATGGTCTCAGGAGACTGGTCATACTTCCAGGTGCCTGAAATGCAGACATCCTCATTATTATTCTGTTCATGGAGTTTATGAAAAGCGTGGGTAAGGCTTTTGTGACCACTTTGAGGAATTAGACATCACTTAGGCAGCGACTGGTTGATTGTGCACTTGCTTCAGGAGTGCCATGGTGAACGAGCCAGACAGAGCCTGTCCCAGAGACCTGATGGTTGGCTGGGAGGACAAAATGACAAGTAACAAGCAATCACTGCATAATGGGACTCGGAGACATAGCGCAGCTCTAGGAAGCGACAATCAATCTAGGTGTGGAGACTCGGGGAAGCTGAGGTAATGTTAGTCAGGGCTGGGTAGGAGGGCACAGGGGGTAGAGAAGGTTCAAGACACAGGGGGAGCAGGTGTGAGCCCCAAAGTATGGAGGGGAGGAGAACTATCTTAGAGCGTGCTTCCAAAGTCTGGTTGCAGGCCAGCACCATGGCACCGCCTGGGGACGCGTTAGAAAAGCAAGTCACTGGGCTCTGCCGCAGGCCTGTAGAGTCAGTAACTGAGGGTGGGTGCAGCATTCTGTATTGTAACACGCGCTCAGGTGATCTCAGACCCTGTCTGAGCAGTGCTGTGTTAGGGGAACTGGAACGCATTTAGCCTACAGTTCTGCCCAGTTGAGCACCTTTCCTCCTAGAAGAGACATTACCACCATCTTTGCCACAGTGGTGAGGTCCCCTCCTTGCACCCTGCTCTCCCATAGTGCATCAGGATGCTGCCCTTCCCTGCCAAGGCCGACCCTGGTTTTATTCTCAGGTCCTGGAGGGGCCGGTACTCAGCCTGCAACCTCCACCCCACCCCCAGAGAACTACAGAGAGAAATAGGTCTACAATTGCAACCAGAGATTTCATCACCCCCTTTCAAACAGGAAATTATTAAGGATATAAAACATTTGAACAGCAATATTACCCAACTAGTCAACATCATAAAACTGGAAGAATGAACAAATGGGCATAGCACCTCCTACCTCGTGACTGCCTTGTATACCTGCCATTCCCTTTCCCGAAAAAGCAAGACGCACAGCCTTTCATCAGGGAGTAAGGTGTTCCCTCGTTCATGCGTTCTTTCTTTCTCTTACACCTGAGACCCCTCCACAGGCTCTCTGCCTATTGCGTTAGCTAATGGAGCTCTGGTAGGCCAGGCCCTGAGGAGGGTGGGAGGGGCAGTTGAGGAGGAGAGAGATGACCATCTTGTAAGATGTATAGGAGGAAATGTGCAAGAACTCCACCCAGGCCATGCGCTCCTGTTCATGATAATATTTCAGTTGCAGCTGCAAAATGGAGAGATGTCAAACTTCAAGAAGTGAAAGAACGGCTTTTCAGAGACATGGACCCAAGTGTGGAGGCAGGGCAGCACAGGGTGGCTTCTGGAGAGACTCTGTCACCACCCTAGGGCTCTGTGACAAAGCACCCTAAATGGACTGTTAGCCCAGAACACTAGCCTTGCAGTGCTGGTGGCTGGAATCCAATATCAAGGTATCTGTAAGGTCCTACTCCACCTGGTGTCTCTCAGGGAGGGACCTTCCTTGCCCATTCCAGCTTCTGGTGGCTGCCAGCCATGCATGGTATTTCTTGGCTGATGGCAACACAACTTCAATTTCTGTCTCCATCATCACATGCCTGCTGTCCCTCTGTATGTTTCTGTGTCTCCACATGACCTTCTTACAAGGACACCAATCATTGGAATGGGGCCCACTCTAACCCAGTATGAC
Organism: Noctilio leporinus; assembly: GCA_004026585.1. Taxonomy (NCBI): domain Eukaryota; kingdom Metazoa; phylum Chordata; class Mammalia; order Chiroptera; family Noctilionidae; genus Noctilio; species Noctilio leporinus. The sequence continues at coordinate 220,553 of PVIW01001973.1, read as the reverse complement.
CTTGTCTTAACAAATTATATCTACAAAGATCCCATTTCCAAATAAGGCCATATTCTGAAGTTCTGGGAAGAAACAAGTGTTGGGAATATGCTTGCCCCGTCCAGTCTCTGTAAAGGATGCATCAAGAACTTGGGAATGTAGGCAAGTACTTTAATTCCGTGCTAGCTCATGTAGTTTTACGAACAAAATTTTAGACTTATTTGAAAGGCAATGGGTTGCCTTTTCATATTTCTGAGCAGGGGACAGGGGTGAGATCAGTACCTTTAGAAAATGTGTGGTATCTACATGGCAGGTCATTTAAGGAGGAAGAGACTGTAGAAAGCACATCTGGTCTGGGGTTATTACAATTGTTCTTCTTGTATGAAGGCGGCAGAGCTCAAGGGGAGAGGTAGGAGCATGAGAAGAGGTGCTGGTTGGATGTGGTAGAATAAAGGAAAAGAAGAATTTAAGAGGAACCTGAAGTTTTCAGCCTAGGAAACCTTTACAGGAGGAATTACAGAACCCTTACAGAAAGAATAACGATGACATTAACCAGCAGAGATGGCAGATGGAAGGAGCAGCCAGTTGTTTTAGGGGCTGAGGTTGTAAAACTAAATCCTAGGATGAGTCAGGTGGAATAACCCAATCGATCAACAGTTTCAGGAAGGTCAGTTCCTGAAACAGTTTCAGGAAGGACACAGTTCTCCTGAGTGCCAGCCCCCGGCTCTTCTTAGGCACCAACATGAGATTTCCACAAGCAACTGGAGCTCTGGAGAGGCACTGAGACAGGAAACGTAGGTCTGAGAATCACTTCTGCAGCAGGGAGATCTCAGTTCACCGGAGTGGGGACAAGGATGCTTCCGCTTTTCCCTCCATTTTGTCAGCTTGGATGGGGCTGCAAACCCAAAAGCGAAGGAATGGACTTGGCCTGCCTGTCTTGGACCAGTCATCTGGGGCTGGGGCAGAGGGAATAAATATCTAGAAGGCAATCATCCAAGTGTACAAGTGCCGATGGGCTGTGGGTGGCTGAAAGAAGGCGCAGACTTACTCATTGATTTAAACACAATAATTTTCATACATCTGGTTTGAGGTAGGCTGCCTTACAGAGGCAGTAACAAAAGAATCTCGAGAAAAAGACTGAGCCCTGGCTGGTAGCACAGTGGATAGGGTGCTGGCCTGCGAACCCAAAGGTCGCAGGTTCGATTCCCCAGCCAGGGCACATAACAAGGTTGCAAACCAGGTCTCCAGTCAGGTCTGTGGCTGGAGGCAGGTGAAAGGCAACCATACATTGATGTCTCTCTCCTCCTCTGCCTCTCTCCCTTCCCCTCCTTCTAAAAATAATTAAATAAAATCTTAAAAAAAAAAAAAAAAAAAAAAAGACTGAGCAGGAATCATCAGAGGTAGCGGGCGAAAGGTAGCCAAGGCATCAGACATGGCAGGCCCTAAGGAGTTTCAAGGAGATGAACACTTTGCCTGGGTGATTCTGACCTTCATCCAAAAGGTAGTTGGCTTGTGTTGATCTCAGTTAATAAGCATCCATGTTCTGAAAAGCCTTGTTCTCCTTCCCACCCTCCACTCCTCACCGGTGCCCAGTGGGCTCTTTCATGAACCCCATGGCCAGGATGCATGTGTCAGGGTGCAGAGCAGCTGTGTGGTCCAGGGCAGCAATGTCCAGGCCAGCAAGACTGCATAGGCTCCTCATCGGCAATGTCATTCTTCTGCAGGAACCGGCAGAGCAGGAACTTCCTATGAGAAAGTCCATGGCCAAGGCCATGTTATTCCTCCCAACTCCCTTCACTCCCCACAGAGGTTGTAGGAGCTCAGTGAGCTGGCAGATGGAGCCCACATGGGGAAAGTGGCACCTCCTAAAAACCATGCAGGATGGAGTCCATATTAACTGCTTAAGAGGGTTGTGGCACGTGGGGGATGGTGGCACAGCAGAAGGGACCCGAAGGGACCCGTCCAGTTTCTCAGCCACAGGCACAGCCACGGAGGCAGCAGATAGCGGAGCGGGCACTCAGGGTCAACTCCTCGGGCCTCCAGCGTCTCTTGCTCACTGACCCCGGTGGCCCAGCTGCAGGGCGCAGGCTCGTTCATTTGCTCAGCCAGCTGCCTCGTTTCAGAAAGTCAGGGGAGCTCTCGATGGGAAAATGAGCTCGGTGCTCACACTTCGAATCGCTGCGGTGTCCGCTGCCCGCAAGATACACAAACTGCATTGTTGCCAGCTGGGGTTTTCTCCCGATCAGAGGGAGATTGATGACAGGAGGCCGGCAAAGAATCCCATTCATGGAAGTGGGCCCGTGCAGGGGCGAAGACAGAGACAAACGAGGAGCGCGCACCCCCGGGGAGCCCATCAGAGGAGAACTCCACCAGCTGGGCTCTACACATCCAGGGCTGTCGTCCTCTAAGGCTGCTTCCGCCGCGCCAGGAAAAGCTATTTCTAAGGAGGGTAGCAGGATGCAGAACAATACGTCCGCCGCCTGCCTTTCAAAGCCCCTGCTGACGCTGGCTGGCTGGGAGATTCAAAGAGAAGTTTGAATAACTATCTCCTGGAAGTCACTTTTAATCAGGGCTCCTGGAGCCTGGCTCACCGTCCAAGGAACAGCTGCCCCTGACACGCAGCTTTCCTGCCGTAGGTAGGACGAGGGGAGCCTGGGGAGCCCAAGCCTTTGAATTTGTTCAGCCAGGGGAGCTGCTCTCAGCAGGTGGGAGCAGGTGATCTTGAAAAGGGGAAGTGATGAGGCTAATGCAAAAAGCCATGCTGACCTCGGCAAAGGTAGGGCATTGGGACGGTGGTTTGGCAGTGTCTTCCCAGGAGAAGTTGCTTCCCTGGTGCATGGGCACATTAATAGAGAGCTACCCCTTGGCAAGGCATGTGATTCTGCAGATTGCTGGGAATCTGAGGTTCCTGTCCTCACCTCCCCTGTTGCTGCCACTGGACTAGGATTTAGGTCCTTAGGTCCCATGAGCCACAGGAGCCAAGTAGAGCCCTCTGAGTGCCCTTGGAAAGGCAGATCGGGCTGTCATCTGGGGAGAAAGGATCCTTGCAGTAAGAGGAGGTGGGATGAGGAGTAGAGCAGGGTGGGTGGAGGGGGGTGAGTGGAAAAGGGGAAACCAGCTGAGTTTTCGTATAGCTTCTCCCCCTCCCCATTAAATCTTAAATTCTTCATCTGATTGCTGTCATCTGATGTCACTGATACCCCAGCGCTCAGAACAGACTGGCCCATACCTACTGGGGCATGAAGGTTCTTGCATCTCTCCCAAGGTCTTTCTGCAGAGTAGTGGTTCTTAAACTTGAGTGTTCATTCGTGGGCCTTAATAGTAATCTGTTGAATAGGAATCTGAGGGTGGGGTTGGGATGGGACTAAAATGTGCGATTGCACAAGCTCCGTGCGCTCCACGATCTGGTCTGCATTGTTTAGGATCTTTGCATCTGGAATTCAAATGTAATGAGACACTCAGGGGCCAGGACCTTCACAGAGTCTTGCAAAACATAGCATCTTGTTCTTGGCTTTGATCTGTCTCATCCATAAGCCAGTTACAGACAGAAGGAAGGGAGGCATTAGGCTGTCTCTCTGTTTTGCTCTGTGAATAAGCTCTTGTGTAGTCTATTTTTGACTGCAATTGAAATTAACCATAGACGGAACATCCTGTTTGAGTAGAAAAGCCTTCCTTGAATGTTAGCCCTGCGTGAAATGCTGACTCTGGGCAGGGCGGTGGTTACACTGGTCAATGGTGACCATCTTCCCAACACCGGGTCCAGTGAAGTCACATCAATAGCTTGAAATTAACCATAATGGGAATATTTACACCATGGACATCGACAAGTGAAATAAATCAGGGCTCTTGTAAATTATCTACTAGAACACGAACACAACTGGTTCTAAGCTGGTCATCCACATCTGTTCTGAAGGTGCAAGATCTTACTTTTGCATTCAGAGGACCGTGAGAGAAAGAATGCTCTCAGAACGAGGCTACATTGCTGTCACTGGAGTCAGATCAGATGTGCCCCTACAAGGATGCCAAGCTGGGAAGGCCAGTGTGACCTAATGGTAAATACCATGGAGATATTGGACATCTCCCTCCTTACCCTCTTCTGGTTCATCATGTTAATCAGCAACACCAGCCACTTTCTGAACACTTCCGGCCTGTCTTTATGCCTGGTGCTGAGGGGTATGCAAAGCTGTCTGAGGCTCTGCCCCTAAAGAAGTTGAGGGATAAGGGTGGGGAAAAAATGGAGCTAAAGCCTGAGAACAAATTTCTGAATAGTGAAGGAACTGGCAGCAACCAGAAGTTTACAGGCTGCAGAAACCAGGGTGTTCTGGGGACTTCTGAATTAGGTCCTCGCTCCTCTGTGATCCGGTGGCTGTGCTTTTGTCTTTATGTTGCTGCAAACTTGCTATGTCAGGAACACCTGTATCCCCTGTTCCCACCTTTGGGCATGCCATAGGACAGGACTGGGGTCTGCTGTCTTTATAGCCACACCGTACATGGAAGGTTCCAGCAGACATGCCTGACAGCCAGCAAGCAATGGTGGAGGGGTACCTGGATGGACTTGAAACCTAGGAATGGGAGGGACTCAAAAGTCAGGAGAGAGTTGGGATTCTCGACAAGAGAGCAGCACCTGAAATGGGCTTAACCAGGGCCCTGAGAAGTCAGCCCACCTGAAGCTGCAAGGGCCTGTGGCGAGAGGAGAGGGGGTGGGACTGTGTAAGGCAGGTGAGCCTGGACCTGGCTGAACTCCGAGATGCGCTCATTACGTCCTTCCAGAGAACCAAGCCCAGGGCACTGCGCAGGCATTCCAGGAGTGCTGTAAATAATTTAAATTTGATTTGCCAAATTATGGAATTTAAGCAGTAACACAATTACATCAGCACATGCAAATTGGGTTTACACTAAATTTTAACACATTGTCGACCTCCAGTGGGTTAACTTGGGCGAGCTAATCAATTCTCCGAGTAAAACTCTGGCCACCGCTGTTTCATTGAACTCTATTCTGGGATGGCAATGTGTGCTTTTAAGCTGTAAATGGTATCAGTTTTACTGATACGAATCAAGATTTTTCTCTACTTTATGCAGCTTAAATCAAATGCAGCAATAAATTGCGTGCGGAGGCTCACAGAAGATTGCCGTTTCTTCCATAAACCCAGATTTCAAATTTTTATGTTTGTCAAAACCACCTCCTTATTCTCATTGACTGACTTCATAGGAGTCACAAATGTTTAATCATTTTGGACGTAGGAAATACATTTATATTAATGTTGCATAGTACCGAAGCAGAAAAGGAGACCCTAACATTTTTGAAAACTTGTTGGGCGAAAGCTAAAAGCAACTAAGAAAATCCAACCTGCCTTAAAAAAAAAAAGTTGATTGTCTTGTGAGAAGTGGGGTTGATCCAAACTCCTTCAGGTAACTGGTTTCTTTGTTTTGGGGGGAAACACTCAACCTGAGCCTTTAATTATGGAAACATAAAGACACTCCCCTGAAAGAGACATATTGGAGATACGAACCATATGGCTGTGTGAGTGGGGAGAGACCTTTGCAGAGGTTGGGGGACCCAAGCAAAGACCCTTCTGACTTGGCGAGATTGGCTAAGTTGTGCCTCTTACAAGGGATATTGGATTCCTAACCTATCGGAACTCAGAATGTGATGTGTTTGGGACACAGGAGATTTACAGAGGCGATCAAGTTGAGATGAGGTCATTCCGGTGAGACCTAATCCAATAGGACCAGTGTCCTTTTTTAAAAGGGAATTACAGACACAGACAGACACGTACACACAAGGAGAATTCCATGTGAAAACTGTTAAGCCATCACAAGTCAAGGAAAGCTAAGAGAGAGGCCTGGGATGGATCCTTCCCTAGAGCCTTGTGGGGTTGGGGGTTGGGGAGACCCTGTGACACCTTGATCTGCAACCTCAGCCTCAGGAGCGAGAGAAAACATTTCTGTTGTTGTTCTGGAGATATTGGAGGGTGTCACTGTGTTCACCTAGCACCCCCCACCCCCAATAGGAGCTTAGCTCTATGGCTTCAAGAAGAGAGAAGGTTCTGAGACACAGGGCCCAACCCCACCCTATATTGAGATCTCCCTTGAAGCTGTTTGAAAAATAATTCTGATATTATAAAGAGTTTTTGTGGTAGACTATAGGGAATTTTGAGCTTCGGGGTGGCAAAACAGAAGTATTTTAGTTAATCTCTTTGTAATGTTATACAATGCCACTGAACAGCTGCAGCTCCCCTCCCCCGAACCAGGACATGAGGAGACATACCAGGCAGCTCAGGTCACCCAACAGAGGCCAGCCAGCGTGGTTACATGGCCAGTCACTTGGGTTCTTCCCTTGCTCAAAACACATACTTGCCAGCAAATGTGATTGGACTCCAAGCCGGAAGCTCTCAGGAGCCTGGTTACCATCCAGGGTCAAGTTGGCACCTTTTGCTGGTTCCTTGAAGCCACTGCACACTCAGCAGTGAGGTTGTGACTAGACAGGACCTCTGCTCAGGATGCGTTAAGGTTTCCTATTCAAGCATCTCCCGAGCTGTTGACCTTGTCAGAGGGATGACTACTGCCCTGAGTAACCTGTACCTGACAGTCTCCTCCCTTTAACCTACACCTTGAGAGGGAAGGGGGGTGGAGGCTGTAGTGGGGCAGGCTGGGGGGCTGGTCCAATGGCCCAATGGGGTAGCTGCTTCTGAGGGCCCTCTGAAGGCTGCTTCCCAAGGATCTGGCTTCCCCTGAGCCCCTGGCAAGGGTTACCTTGACCTGGGGTTGGAAGGCCACCTTATAACAACTTTACCCACCCCCAAATATGAGGTCACCTGACTCCTTATGGATGCCGCCGTCTGGGCAAGTGGCTGTTGGGTATTCTGGCACCATGGCACCAGTCACATAGCCTGGTTATTATAGGAGAGTCCTGACTTCTGGTCACTGTTACTGGTTTCAGTGAAACTTATTTCATGTGTCATGTGGTTTCATGTTTATAAACCTTGTCAAACTTTGCATGAAAATTGACACACCAACATCCTTTGTCAGATCTGACCTCCCAAATCCTGTTAAAAAAAAATCTTTTCACATGTCAAGAGTATTGGCCTTGGGCATGCTTTGATCCCTTAAATTAGTCCCTTTCCCTCTCCAGCTATATCTTTTCATTGTTAATAGGACTTTCTGTGGGCTAGCTCTTACCATCAGCTACTTTGAAAGTATCTGCAAGTAGAGATGGTAAGTTTTCGTGGTGTGGGTGTATTTCACCCTATAGGCCCTAAACAGGGACAAAGTCCATTAGGGGTGCCATGTAAATCCAATGGGTGACTTGTCCATCGGTGGCCTTTGCCTTATTTCAGTGCAGCCAGCATCATAGAGAGAAGGAAACCCTGACTTCCCTAGTCATAGTTCCCTCAGCAGACTTGTTATAGTGACCTGTATTTATGGATGCTCTCTTTATGTGTGAGTGTGTGTTGACTTATTTAACTCCCAGAGTCACACAGTCCTGCATGGGTAGCTATTGAGCATTAGACAGGTGGCTCGTGTGCACAGAGATGGGCTGTAAGTGTATCATGTCCTCTGGACTTAAAAGACTTAGTGTGACAAAAGTATTATGGACTATCTCAACAATGTTAATAGTATTCTGTGCCGATCGTATGTTGAAAAGTTACTGATTTGGAGCTATTGGGTTGAATAAAATGTGATTAAAGTTCATTTCATCTGCTTTAAATTTTTTTAAAATCACTAGTAGAATGTTTTACATTATATACGTGCGTGGCTTGAATTTGTAGCTTTCGGTGGCTTCTGTGTGAGGGTTGGCACTCAATCCAATGAGCCACACCAGCCAGGGCGGGCCTTCGATGGGTTTTGTTGGGTAGCATAGCAGTCATCACAAAGTGCTACTGTTTTCGTTTTATCAGGTAGGACAGTTGGGCTCAGGGAGGTTAATAACTGACTCGAGTTCACATGGGTTATAACTGAAGCAGCTGGAATTTGATCCCTGGTCTGCTTGGCTCTAAAAACTATACACATAACTATTTCATCTTACTATCTCCCACATGTATGGCTCACAAGATGTTATTTTGATTCTAAGCAAGAGATTAAGGCTCACTCATGGGCTACTGGAAAAGGAAGTGTTTCTGTGTTTTCCACACACCAGCAGCATGTATGATGAAAGTCTCCTCACTCCCTGGACCATCCTAAGCTGGGAGTCCTTGGTGTTCAAGTATAACCACTGGGTCTCAGCCCGCACACCCTGCAGCCCTTCCAACCTCAGAAACTTGGTTGGCTTGTTCCGCATCTTATTCTAGGAAGATGGCATAAAGTCTTCACTCTACATGAGTTTGTTGATTGAGGTAGGGGTAAGGGGAGGAAATTTTGCTCTCAAAAATTTTCAAGCTCAGAATGACAACTGTCTTTGGCAGACAGAACAAACCAGGCCAGGAATACACTCAGACTCGTGAATCCAGTCAAGACCAACCAACCTGTCACTCTGATCTATCAGCCTTTAATAAAAGGCATTTCCTCTCCCTGATGGCTAGAAGAACAATATTTGATACCTGGGGTTTGGTATCTTTTGAGAAATTAGTAATTTACCCAGGGAGGCTGGGTAGGGGGAGGGGAGAGAGAACAAAATTCATGAGCAATTTCTAGGCATGTTTTCAAGAACACCTTTATTTCAAGAAAAGGTAAAAGCAAAGCAGCCTTTGAGGACAGGGTTTTTATTCCTCATCTCAAAAATATCCAAATGCAGTGGGGACTGTACAAGTGTCACAAAAGAAATTAGGTTTCTGTTTCTCCTGCAAGAACAAATGCTTATACGTGTGTCACGTGCTGGGGTCTCATGGTAAGAAACATACATAAACAATTTTGCTTTGCTTTCTACCCAAAGCAAACATGACTGGGAACTGTAAGCATGTTTGGGAGCTTGAGGTCTGGGGATGGAAATAGCTTACAGGGGAAGATTAAAAAAAAAAAGTCACCCCTTTTGTCTGTGTGGCTAAAAATCCAATTAAAATGTTCGTGCCCGTCTGTCGGGTGGCTGAGAGCAGGTTCCGTATCATTGAACTTTGGCTGCTGTCCTTCTCCCAGAAACACAATGTGCGATTTCTAAACTGGCCCTGGTGTGAACCTGGGCCACGGGGGATGGAGCTGTACAGAGTGCCAGGGGCTCTGATCCACTATGTTCATTCATTTATCTTGCTTTTCCCGGGTGTGTTTGCTGTCAGCTGCAGAGCTAAATACTGAACCCTTCCGAGGTGGTTAACTTCTGCCCGAGCTGAGAAAATAGCTTTCAGAGCCCCTTATCACCAAATCAATCTACCCGGTACACCCCTGAAACGAAACTAATATGCTTTTGAAAATCCTCTTCTGGTATTTGACAGCCCCGAGAAGGTGTGAAGGCATATGTGTGTGTGTGTGTGTGTGTGTGTGTGTGTGTGTGCACGTGTATCCAATTTAGTTTAATTTGCCACTTTTTTTTTTTTTTTTTGCAAACGGAGTTTTTATTCCTCTTGTTCATTATTCAAACCTCTTGGAGACAAAGCCCGTAAGGGGCTCATGTGGATTTTTCTGGGTTTTAAGCCAACACTCGCCTGCCCCTGGCTCGCCTCTGGTTCTGTATGCTAATGGAAAAGAGCCAAAGCCCCGCGCTCCTAAAGGCTGCCTCTGGACAGGGCCTCCTGATGTCTCCTGTCAGTCAGTACCGTGGAGACCCCCGGGGCGGGGCCTGGGCTGTGCAAACTGGATCAAATCTTCAGACACTCTCCAGGCATGGACTGAGCGTCGGGGTCTGGGGAAGGGTTGGGAGTAGGGTTAGTCCAAGCTGTCCAGTCAAAAAGGAATGTGAGCCATGTATGAAATGATCAATTTTTACTAGCTATATCCAAAAAAAGAAAAAGTAAAAAAAGAAATAGGTGAATTTTTAATAAGATATTGTAGAACTCAATGTATTCAAAGCATTACTTCCATATGGAAACAATACAAAGTATTAGTAAGATAATTTATAGTATTTTTTAGTATGAAGGTTGTGAAATTCAGTGTGTCTCAACTCAACCTAGTCAAGTGCTCAATGGCCCACCTGTGACTGGTGGCCACCGCCTTGGGTGGCACAGGTCTAAGTTAGCAGGTGACTACTGGCTGATGGGGAACAGCCATGTGATGTAAGTGGGATTGTGCCACGTCAGCATGAGAAGTAGATTGCATGTTTCTGTGCCCAATCACTTGGAAGAAATGAATAGTGTGATGGGGGTTGGGGACTGACCCCCAAAGGATGCAGGACACAGAAGATGTCATGACATAACCAAGGACAGACCATCTAGATGCTGGGCTGGAAGCCTCGACATCCCTGGAGGCAGAGAAACCAGGGTAGGATGTCGCCCTTCCCTCCCCTCCTGTCCCCTACGCCCACTATCCCAAGTCAGAGTCCCAGGGACACATAGTCAGGGCAGCCTCTCTCCTCAAGGCGATGCTGCATCCTGGCTACTGTGACAATGGCCTTCAGAGACACTCCGTGTGAGCAGCGTGGTGCCATGAGCAGGGACCTCCCTGTCACCTGGCCTGACCCTGCCCTTTAGCAGCTGTGGGCTCTGGGCATGTGGTTTAACCTCTCGGAGTCCGTTTGCCTTGGCTGGAAGATGAGAGCAGCATGAGCACCTGCCTCATAGGGCCGCTGACAGGACTAATTTGAATGCTGGGGGCAGGGCCTGGTACCCCCATATGGTAGCTCTTCCGTGCTGTTCAAAACTGTCAAAAGGGGTCAAGGTCATATTCCTATTATAGGCATTGTTAGTGGATACGTGTGTCCGGTCATGGGTCCTCAAGATCCGAATGACAGGGGAGGGGAGGAAGGCAGGTTACAGGTGGCTTTGTTGCTTCCTGTGTGTTGTCTGTGTGGAACGTTCCATGTGGTACATTTGGCTGACACATGGCTTTCTCCCTTTCAGGCTCACACATTTTATGCCCATACCACATTTCTTCTCATTTTCGTTTGTCTTACTGCCCTCTTTCAAGTTGATAGCCAAGCTAGTGGAAATATATATATCCTCCTTTTGGAAGGAGAAAAAGGTGTTGGGAATGAACATTCTGGTATCATCAGTGTATATGTGTATGTGTATGTGGTTTGTCATTTCTGTGTGTATACGTACGTGCTCATGTTTCTAAAACAAGAACCCACTCCAAGGGGTCATGATATTTTTCACAATACGCATTTCCCCCCCCCCTGTATTTCTCTGGATTAGTTTTGCATTTGCTTGTGTGGCCTTATAAATTGCCTTACAAACTTGAGCTGGCCTTGCACCTCCATCTGCAGCACACCTCTGTGTGGCCCCTGGGTGGGAGAAGGGCCGGGCCAGGTCCCTTTCTCCTCTGGACGCTCCTTTATAGAGTTTGGTCCCTGTGCCCAGGACTGTGGCCAAGTGTCCACGAGGCAGCCTTGGCAAAACACCTCATGCCCGAGGCCACATGTCCAGGGTCACATGCCACCAAGACCCTTGTCATTCCTTTGTCCGGCCCCCATAATTTTTACCTGTTATTCACCATTTTTTAAGCTTTTACTATGCACCAGGCAGTTACACGCATTTTCTCTAATCCCCAGAATAGTTGTACAAGGTGGGGCCGGTTATGCCCTTTCCCCATGTCTCTGACTACAAGAACGAGCCATTATCCTCCGGTGACACTAACTTCTAAGCCTTTGAGTTACTCTTATCCCGAGAGGAATAAGCTTTGTTAAGACACAGTTCTGTAGGGCAATTGACTGCTTCTATGCTTTTATCTGCTCTGGGCACTATAATTTTGACTGCAAAGCCAGGCAAGGTTTGTTCAGATCAGATACTTATCTGTAATGGCACATCCAAGTATTCTTTCACTGGGGGACTTTATAAAGACAGCCAATAAAATAAGTCAAGAGTAACTGAAACCATAGTGTGGAGGGAAAACTGTATCCATTTCGTCCTAATCAACTAAAATATTTACGACTACTAGTCTTCCTGTTTCTCCTCCTCTTCCTCCTTCCTTCATTTTGTTGCTATGATTGTTATTGGTATTTAGTGAGGTTCTGATTAGTTTCTAATTCTTTTTCACTGAAGAATTAGTAAATCAGCCCTGGCTGGTGAGGTTCAGTAGATTGGCGCCAGCCTTTGAACCCAGAGGTCGCTGGTTCGATTCCCAGTCAGGGCACACAACCAGGTTGCAGGCCAGCTCTCCAGCCAGGCCCATAGCTGGAGGCAGGTGAAAGGCAACCATACTTTGAAAAACAAAACACAAACAAACAAAAAAAAGTAATTAGTAAGTCTTTTGATTAAAAAAAAAATGGCTAAAAGGAGAAGAGACTTCATGATCAAAGACCAACAGACCTTTTCATACCCTGTCCATGTTCTCAGAGCTTTGCTGTATCTCTCACCCTGTCCTTCTTCTCTCCTTCCTGGCCCTCAGATTTTACTGCAACTTTCTCTCAGTCTCTGCTTTCAGACTTGCTCAAATTTAAGCACACACTTATCAATGCCAATGCTCTAGAGACCATGTTTTCCTCCAAAAATACCACCTCCCCATGCTGTCAGCCTGCTTTTCTTGTTACCCTACTCTCTTGGCTTCGTGCTCAGATCCACCTGAGTCCTCTTGGGTTGCATTTTTCTTTGCATAGTTCTCAATGCCATGATCAGTGAGGGAGGGCAGATGGTGAACAAGTTCTGGCACTTAAACTGGAAAGGAAATCTCTCACTGGACAAAACCATAAAGACCGTATGCGATGCTGTTCAACTCTTTTCTCCTAGAATTGTAAGCCCAGGGGGAATCTTTTCCTCTTCATGTTTCATGCTCATTTGCACATCACCATGGCCAGTGTGAGTAGAGGAATGAGCATACGTATGGTCTTCCTGTTGTCACCTGTTCTCTCTGCAGCTGTACTGTTCCTACACTCTGATTGTGGGCAAGGTGCTAGAAAAGCCGGAGGTGGGGAAAAGGCCATGTATTTGATCCAGCGTTCACCATCTAGAATAGGGGTTTAGACCAACCCCAAGGACACCAATTCTTCAAGAACGGAGTTGCGTTGAGTATCAGACCAAGCATTACAGGCAAGTCTTCCAGGAACTGAGCAAGGAGGAAACATAGTTAAATGGACTATTAGTACAATTTTGGGGAGAAAGTGGGACAAGGATGGCAGCTGAAGGGCTGGGGAGGCTCTGATAGGTAAAGTGGAATGGGAAGGGCCATCAGGGGAACTGGGTAAACAGAGAATGAAAACCTCCAGTGACACAATCCTCTTGAAAGGGATCAGTTTGGCGAGAAAAGAGGACTCAAGACAAGTAGGAGAAATACTTGGAAAGAAAGGCCAGTGTCCATCTCATATGTAGCTATTTAGACTTAAGTCTAAATGAATTAAAATTTGGTAAATTAAAACTTCAGTTCCTTGGCTGTTCTAGTCACATTGCAAGTATTCATTGATTGATCACTGTGTCTAGTGGCTAATGTATTAGACAGTGAGTTACAGAATATTTAGGTGCAGAAAATTCTAATGGCCAATCTAAGGCGGTTGAATGCCATACTGAAGGGTAGGGGCTTATTCTTGGGGACCTGATGGAATCATCCTAACCAGGTTCCATGAGGGTGGAATAACTTATATTTTTATGAACACGTTGAAGATTTTATTTACCTCATTAATTAACTGAGGAGCCTGTAAAATGTTACACCCAGTTCAGTGATTAATATTTTTTAATTGATGTAAAATTCACATAACACAAAATAAACTATTTTTAAGTAAGCAGTTTAATTTTTAAGCTGTGACGGAGAAAAAGTATTTTTTTTTTAAGTAATTTTTTTTTCTTTTTTTAGATTTCATTTCATTATTTTTAGAAAGAGGGGAAGGGAGAGAGGCAGAGAAGGGGAGAGACATCAATGTATGGTTGTGTTTCACCTGCCCCCAGCCACAGACCTGACTGGAGACCTGGTTTGCAACCTGGTTATGTGCTCTGGCTGGGGAATCGAACCTGCGACCTTTGGGTTCGCAGGCCAGCGCCTTAGCTACTGTGCTACCAGCCAGGGCAGAGAAAAAGTTTTTTAAAATATCATTTCGATGGCCATGTAGCAGATCTACTGGTGGGATGAGAGAGGAGACAGGGAGGCTGGTTGGAGGTCTGGGAGGGACACAGGTCGGAGGGGCTGTGCCTCATACCAGGCAAGAGGGGGTCAGGTGAGGTGGATGAGGGACAGGCAGCAGCATTTGTAGGTGGAGTAGGTTGGCCTTAGTGACTAAACAGACATGAGTGAGAATTAACAATCAGAAATTCCTGGAACATGGAGAGGTTCCCGGCTTGGAGGGGCAGATATGTTCAGATAGGCTCTTACTCTGAATGGATGAGAAACCATGCAAGCAACGGCTTCTACAAAGCGTAGGAGTTGGAGCAACACCTGGGACCAACAGGTCCGTGACTCTGCGGGGAAACGGGTGTGGGTGTGCTCGCACAGAGAAGGGAAGGCAGGCTGAGCCTGAGCATCTAGCGACAGCTGCAGTGAGCGATGTTCTGCAGAAGAAAGGAAGCAGGTGGAGAAGTAAGAGGGGAAGGAGGATACAGGTCATTCAGCAAGTCTTTACTGAGCCCCTGCTGTATACCAAGCTGTACCCTGGTGATGCGGATGCTCAAAACCCAAACAGCTCCCAGACTCGTGGTGCACAGGGCCCAGGGTGCAAAGAAGGCAGAATTATAGAAACAGGGTCTGAGCGCAGCTGAGAAGTCAGTGAGGGCCAGAAGCCCTGAGCCGCCCTGTGGGGTGGGCCCGAGGGCAGCAGGCCGGGGTGGGGGAGAGACACCCACGGCAGGAGGGCAAGGCGCAGAAGCCGGAGGGCAGAAGACCACGGAGTGATTGGCAGGCAAGAAAGCGGAGCCCGCGACCACCGCAGCCGCTTCCAGAGCCCTAGCAGGAAGGGGAAGGAGAGAAAACCAAGGAGGCAGCAGATCTGAGCAGAGGCTGAGCTGGGAATTAGTTTGTTAGAGCAGCAAACGTGGAAGGGCAGTTCCTGGGAAGCTGAGAAAGGATGACCTCTACCATACAGGGGTCAACGTCTTCGTTTCCATGAACTCCATTTACATGAAGACAGCGATGCACGCTCCAGGTAAAAATTCAGCCGCTCTAAGGGTGTCTCTCCCACCCTCCCCAGAAGTAGCTGTTGGGTCCAGAAAGGCTGTGTCTGTGGGCAGCCATGTGTGTGCGCCTCATGCCGGCCCTCCTGGCTTACCCACACCGTTGGGAGCATGCAGTGTTTTCTTTCGCTCTCTCTTTTCGTAATTTTACAAATAAGGTTTGGGGATGATTATCTGTCAATACACAGAGAGCCATCTAATTACTTTTAATGGCTACATTTTCTTAAATGTGCTGTAATCTTTGTACCAGCCCCACATGCGCAGCCACTTGGGTGGTTTCTGCTTTTTGCTATTGCACGCGCTATGGCAGGGAACGTTGGGTGCCAATATGTTTTTCCTTTTTATTGTGATAAAAATACATATCAAACAGGCCATTTTAACCCTTTTAAGTGAGCAGCTCAGGAACATTAAGTGCGTTCATATTAATTGTCCTTTTAGTCACAAGGACTGTGACCCGCTCCGTTGCCTCCTCCAAAAGCAGCCCCAGCCTATGACCTTAAGGACATTTGGATAGCTGGCCAGCAAATGAAAACAAAAGAAAGAGGGAAATAGAGTTTTCTAGGACTGGAGAGGCCCTAGAAAAAGTTCTTCCCCAGCACGCTGCCAAATCTTAATTTAGGGAAAACTAAAACCTCAATGAAAACCTCAGCGAGGTTTTCTGACACTGGTCACCAAAAGGACAGCCATCAAAACCATGAAACTCTGTCTTCCCAGTAGCCCCTCCAACAATTTAAGGACCTGAGACGTGCTTGTCAGGACTGGTGTTAAAAAGAGGCCTGATGGCTTCCAGTTTTGATTCTTTGGTTTCATGTCCTTCTCGGCTACCTCAGACCCGGATGTTACAGATGATCCCAGCCGGCTGCGTTTCTCTTGAGGGTCTGGGTGGGGGGTGGTCACCCAAAGTTCAACTGAACTGATTAGAAAAGGACACATATCCACGTGTTCAATTCCACAGCAGCCATCCTTATGAAGAGCTGGACTGTTCAAGTTGCATCTCTCATCTTGGAACTTCCAGGTCCACACATGTGCGATGGAAGTGCATGTTTGTTTTCCATGAAAAGGGGTGGAAAAGCTGCTGCACACATGCACAGATTTACGCATCACCAGGCAGGCCCTTTTCCCTGGAGATGATCTGACAAATAAATTAGCCTTCTATAAATACATGTTGCCAGCACTCTTGTACCATTCAGAGCCATTATTATATATCATCAAAGCAAGCATGTAAATGGGATGACTGTCTCAAGGAGAAAAGAATTCAGAAGTAAGAATTTACCCATATTCTGGGAAGATCTTTGACTTCGGTTCGGTACCCTCAGTATTTGGATCTTTCCGATGTCCTTGGAAAACATCAGCCCTGTCCCTGGCCACCTTCCCACTTTGCTTGACCTTTTGCCCTTGAGATACAACACATTGAAAATGGTGTCTGATATTTTCTGCTAGATAATGCTTGGGGCTATTTTTTAAACCAAGCACTTAAGCTGATAAGAGTCATATTTTTCCCAATCTATGCCCAGAGGTTCTGGGCAATAGATATGTTTTTGAGTAAATAGAATACTAAATCGAGCCAATGGATCATAAGTTTAAGGTAATGAGCCTCTCTCTTCACCATCCAATAAAAAAAGGTCACCAGGCAATGAGGAAGAAATGTAATGGTGGGAGATAAAAATTTTTAATAATGTGGTTGCCAGAAAGATCGGTCAAGCTTTACTTCCTCTCTCTGGATGTGAGAAGATAAAGTTCTCATCAGAGAGCCAGACACATACTCATTTCCACCCCAAAAGAGCTGCTGTTCTGGAGATCCATCATGGTGGTCCCTGCTCTGATTTCCTGAAAATTCATCAAACTCATCTCTCCTGGGTTTGGGGCTTGAGTCCTTGTCCTAAGGAGGTAGAGGGAGGCACTCAGTTATTGGCCATTTGTGTGCTCTACTTTTTTCAGAAAATATGAGAGCCGTTTCAACTTCCCTAGGCAGGCAGGCAGGCAAATTTCTGTTAGCTGTAAGAACTTCTATAGCCCTGGCTGGTGGCACAGTGAATAAGGCGCTGGCCTGCAAACCCAAATGTCACTGGTTCAATCCCCAGTCAGGGCACATAACCAGGTTGCAAGCCAGGTCTCCAGCCAGGTCCCCAGCTGGAGGCAGGTGAAAGGCAACCATACATTGATGTCTCTCTCCCTTTCTGCCTCTCTCCCTTCCCCTCTCTCTACAAATAATAAATAAAATCTTAAAAAAAAAAAAATAAGAACTTCTAAGTGACATCTTGCCATTGGTGGAGGAAGGGGTGGGGCAGGGTAAAAGAAGGGCCCACATCTTGGTGGTGGCTTAGGTGAAAGGGCTATAGAAATAAGTTAAGAGTCTAGGAAACCTTCTCATCTCCCTCTGTCCAACCTCAAGCCACAGCCTTGTGTATGTGGCTAATAAGGGCAGGAGGGACCAACTGAGAGTAGGGGGTTGAAGAACAAAGGGGAGGGCCAGCAGTCTGTACGCACTGCCCTTCTCCCCTTGAGGTGCCATTAGCACTCTCACTCCTCAAGCTGGCCACTCTCAACTTTGACCTTGTTTTCTCAGAAGTTGACAAAGAAGTAGCTGATTTTTTTTTTAATTTAATAAATTCAGCACCAACGCCAAGTGATGTTGATTGTGAATTGCCTCCTGCAACACAGATGCTGCTGTTGGAAAGTTCTGTTGATCAAATAAACAAATTGCTTTCTCCTAGAACAGTTCTGAGCTCTCCGATGCCCTAACTCCTCATGTTTACGCATTCAGTTTCAGAATCAATAGGCCCATAACATGGTGTCTTGGGAAGTGAGCTTCTGTCTTGGGTTGAACCGGCATCTGTGACTCTGATAAATTTTTTCAGTTCATCCCCCCTTTCTTACTGCTTCTAAGCTTTTTGTGACGTTTTAATTGGACATGGCATGCAAGAATTTGGTTTTCAGTCCAAGTTGCAATTTCACATCAAAGCCAATTATCTTGACAGCTGAATGTGGATAGTTCATTTCTGAAGGTCACATGTTGCCCTAGTTCTTGTTGGACAAATGAAACAGTTCACCCACCTAAGACTTTGTCCACAATAAGAACAAAAAATTCCCTCCAACCAATGTAATGTAATTTACTATCCTCCATTAAGTGCTTGAGTGCAATAAAAGATCATCTTTCCCAAGGAATGAGTCCATCAGCATTTAACATCTACACTGGCATATATCTCAAATATTAGCAAGAACCTGGGGTGACTGTAGCAATTACGTATGAATTTTTGAGTTTCTCCTTTACAAGATTTGAGTTCTACCTGGCCTCCCATCTCTTTCGGGGGATGGGCAACTTGATTACAAGCTTCTATAATCTAAAATCTTGTTAATGACAAGAGGGCCAAAGCCTCCAGAAGAAAACATTTAAACCCCTGTGCTAGATAGATGTTTAGCTCTGGCAACTAGTACAATGCATTCCAAAATGGCTATGAAAAATCAAATTGCAGTTTACCCAGTACATTAATAATTGTTCTTCAGGTTGAAATGAAGACAAACGCCCTATTTCTTCACAGAATGTTATGGCGGGGGGCACTCAGCTCTCTCTAGAGTATGACCCAATTAGCCTTCCTGTTTTTTCTCCCACTGCTTTCCTCTCTGTTGATTACCTTATTCATTGTGCGCAACCAACACCCACTGAGCGCCTCCTGTATACCAGACACTGCACTGTGTGCTTAAGAAGACTTTCCCCCTTTTTTCTACCTGAATCCTGACATCCTTCAAGGTCAAGTATCTTCTTAGGATGCTCCTTCTCAGATACTCACAGGCCATGGGGATCTCTCCTGACTCCTGTGCATTTCCTTTAATAGCTCACTTTGGACTTACTCTTTTTTTAACTCCAAGTAATTCTACTACGTTTCTATATCCTGAGTCACCCACAGCATTGCTGCCTCCTTGTAGGCTGGGATGGCTTCTCTGCATGTCTCCCCAGGCCCTACAGCTCAGAATGGGTGCTGAGCGTGAGCTTGGCTGAGTGGGTGAGAGTAGAACCCCTCGGCCCCACCTCCCCAACCCCAACCTCCTTCCCTGGTGTTCCCGCAAGAATAGGCCCATTCAGAAGCTTGGTGCTCTGTTCCCACTATCTGGAATCCTCTGTTCTCATTTCCCAGCATGACTTCCTCCCCTGCTTCCTGCAGGTCTCTACTCAGAGTCACCTCATCTGAGAGGGCTTTCCTGACCACTGTGCATGAAATAACACCACTCCCACTCTGCTTCATTCTTCTTTATCACTAAGCACTGAACATGATTTGCTTTTTGGTCTATTTCATCACCACTCACTAGAATATAAGGCCCCCGGCTTAGCAGAGTTCACCTCTTTTGTTCAGCATTATATTTTGAGTGTCCAGAAGTCTGGTTTGTGGAAGGTGCTTACATGGTGGTGGCATTCATGGATGGAAAGGCATGTGTTTCAGGGCAGCTCTGCCCTTGGTGTGGGTCCTTCCTAAAGGACTCATATAGGAGCACAGTGGTGGCTGGCAGCACTATGCACAGGGCCTCCACTTCCGCTGGACTTGAACTGGCCAGGATTGGCAGCCTGAGCTCTGGGGTCTACTGTCCTGCCCAAGTTGCAGGCCTGGTCTACCTGTGTGTTTCCTGACATCCTAAGTTTCCGCATCTGCGACATGAGAATCTTTGCTGTTACAAAGAAGTAATAAGATAATGCAGCAATGCTGCTGGTACAGTGCTTGGCACGCAGTTAAGTGCTTAGCCAATGTCAGTGTGACTGATGAGAATGGGGAGGCTCTGGTGAGGTCTTGTGAGCCACTAGAAAGTCAGCGTAGACCATGAAATTAGTGTGCGCTCTGCTAATGTTCTTAATTTATGAATTTTGGAGAGTTGGGTGTCAGCGATTATTACTGTCCTGAAATTCCACTCTGAATGGGGGTGAGGCTTTCATGGACAGGTCTATAAGGTGTCAGTCTGCTGCCCTAAAAGAAGCATCGGAGCCACGACCCCGGCTTTGACCTTCGCTTAGGGTCACCTTCTGCTTGTCTCCCAAAACCCAAAATTCAAGATGAGGACATGGTTTGGGGTTTGTCATTGGTTGGTGCTGGTCTGACCCAGAGAAAGACAGAGAAGGAAGAAAATGGGAGTGAATGTCAATGTCAAGAGACAGGTGAATTTGAGGCTGACTGGCTTTGGGAGTTCTCTCCTAGGCTGTTTCGACTGTACAGACCATTTAAATAAGTTATTAAAGTGTTCCTTTCATGCCTGTGTTGAAACCAGGGGAAAACAATCAGAGTGTCCAGTGTTTCATCATAATAGCTTTCTGTCTTGTTCCAAAGGTGAGTGCAAATGTCTTTCTTGCAACCTGCCTTAACAGAGCTTACTATAACCTGAAAACACACACAGGACCTTTGGTCTAGCAGCTTCCCCACGCACATGCCAGCAACTTGGTATTAACCAGTCTCAGTGCCAAAGCAGAACTAAGTAGGGGCCTGCCTGCCAGTCTCCAGTAGTGGGCATGTCTCTTCACACAGTGTGTTTTTCTCAATATTCAAGTTTAGCATTGGATTCATTCTTGTAACACTGAAAGATGTTGAAGTTCTTTTACCATTCCCTATCATTAGGTTTCCTACAAGTAATTTTCCTTCAGTGGGCCCAAATATTCTTCACAGACTAATTTAACCTTGAGAAGAAGGTTGGTTTTCCTAGGCAATTTGACAGTAGATTTGAAAAATCACCTCTGCGCATCTTAACAGGGGCTCTCTTTGGGAAAAGCCAAGAAAAGCTGAGAAATGATGTGTAGACTCTCTTCAATCATGTTTTCTCAAAAGGCATAGCCAGTCATGGAAATGATGGAGCCTGGGAGATAAGATCAAGTCGGGGGTGCGGGGGGGAAGAAAGAAAGACTGAGGTGTTTCATTTCCCTGATCAAGTTGAGACACAGCAGTCAGAGTCGTTTCTTATCATGCTACAGTGACATTAATTTTTTTTTTTCACTTATCGGAAATTTACATAAAAGAAAGAAAACAACGACCTATCTTTGTCTTGGAAGCATCTCACTTTATATTGACAGTATCTCTACTCTTTTTCTTGAAAATGGCTGATCAGCTAGGACCAGAGCTCTTAGAGGAGACAGACAATTGCTTGAAGACAGAACTTCAGCAACCTCCATGTTCCTGGTTCAGACTGCCAGGTCTCAGACCTCACTGTGAATTTTCCCATTTCAGAGCCGTTGATGACAGGACAGGGTTGAGTGACCGAAAGTTTGAGGCGGTATGAGATTTGGGACAGTTAAGAGGGCAAGCTCTGGGACTGGGCTCAAATCCTCGTTCTTCCATATACAAGTGATTCATTCAGTGTGCCTCAGTTTTTACATCTTTAAAATGGGAATAATGGTGTCTCCTCTAGGGGTGGTGGAGGCTGGAATAAGCTACTTTGGGTCAAGGACTTAGAATAGCCCCTGTCCTTATACAGGTTGGATATTGTTGCTGCTTCAGGTCCCAGTGTTGCCATAATAGAGGGAGTCTCTAGATCTGGGAGAGTTGAATCCTGGAAGCTGAACTTGGGAACCTTTTCAGGCACAGAATTCAAAGACACACACACACCCATTATTTTACCTCTGCTTTTCCCATTTCTTCGCCAAAATCAAAGTCTGGATTGTAATTTTAAGGACCACATGTTAACAACCGTGGGAACACTAACTTGTGTTGTTTTTCAACCCACAAGAGACCGTTGATGTATCTGAATTCAATGTGAGTTGGACACATGCCATTTAAACACCCTCCTGTCCTCTCAGCCCTGTCTCTTGTGCAAAGAATCAGAACTTGTGTCTTGTCTATCTGGGGGGAGACAGAGTTTCATAGCAGTGGTTTCCAAACCTTAGTCATTTTCCAGCCTCTTTCCATGTCTCCTGCCATGTCTAAGTAATACCTGTACTATATACTTATTGTTAATTCTCCACATGTACCTAAATATACTGACCTTTATTACTTCTCCTCATTCTAAGTAATACTCCCTCTGAAATTACAGTTGGATATGCTAATTGTGTTTTCATAACACTCAAGAAAGTAACTCCGTAGCAATTAAAATGGAATCTTGGGTCTTGTCCACCACCTTTGGATCCTTTGGGTGGATCACAGCCCCAAGATTCTGGTGAGACAGTGAGTTTCAGAAGAAAGAATATTCTATTTGAGGCAGAAGCATGACCAAAGACCCCTGAAAAATGGTGGCTAGTCCTTTTGGTTTTTGCTCTCCTGACAGCCCAGAGACAAGGACTCTGGAAGAATAGACTTAGAGGAGACATTTTCTGTCCATGACAAGAAAGTGTGTTTCAGGCAGCTGTCACTGAACAATTAATCTTCAAAATGAGGTCTCAATTACCAAACATGTGTTCCTAGGAGCAAGGCCCTATTCTCATCATCCAGAGCTGCCATTAGACGCTAATAATATATATTTTCCATTCACAATTATCTCCTCTTAATGCAGTCTTGATGATTATGATGTATGCTGTAACTGTTGACTCCTTGCTGGTAGAATTGTTAACATATTGTGAAAATATGCACAAAATCATTCTTCCCAAGCTGACTTTTGCTGTTAAAATTAGAAAGACCAATATGAGTTTGAACAGCATGAATAGGAAGAAAAGATGATCAATTCTTGTGCTTGGAAATGTAATTGCCTCTGCAGCCAGGATTTCTTGCCTTCTCATCTTAGAGCTTCTTGTGATTATAATAAAGACAATAAAGGAAAGTGAAGAGGGCGGGAGCTGAGAGGGGTTAATGGAATCGTTTAGTATAAAATTATTTATAGTTTAATATATTCTCTATTTATATTAACAGATAGATTTAGCTGTTAGAAATTTGACACAAACAATACGCATTTTGTTTATCGAGGTGTATTGAAGTGAAATTTTGGTGCAATATTTTTTTGATTTGCTGCTCATTCAAAAAAGGGGGAAAGTATTGAAATTTTTGAAAATCTAGACAAAATACATATTTTATAAAAATCTGTTGCTGAAATTCAGCACACATCCCTAAACAGACAAGTACCAAATCCATTTGCTCAGATCTGAAACTTGGCAATGGAGACTCCCAAGAAACCAATGAATTCTTTGACTTTTAAAGACAATTAAGATTTTTGGTTTAACCATCATAACTGGATTAAAAACAAAAAACTTTCTTGCTCCATTAGGAAAATAACCACTTTCCATTTTTTTCTCCCGTCCCCTTGGAGAATCTCAGTGGTTTTCTGCCCAGGATTGGTTTCCTTTCTTCCTTTCTGCCCCTGTTCCATGGGCATTTTGTTCCATGACGCCCATTAGGGCAAATGGGTCAGTATTTCCTGGTAGCTGCAGTTAAATGTGTTTCTACCTCCTTATTCAGAAAACGAGTTCGGAATTGAGTCCAAAAGCCACTCCCCATCCCCACCTCATCACTAAGACAATGCATGTCATCTTTCCCATACCCTTAAGCAGACCTGTCTTTACTAGGGGTGACAATGATGCCATCTTTCATCCCTTCAGGGGCTGTAGCACCTGCGTGTCTGCGGAGTTTGACATCGAGGAACCAGGAGCCTGGCTGAGTGAACCCCCCTCCCCGCCGCAACTTGTTTTCAAACATCAACACATTCCTTGTTTTGAACTATAAGCAGATAGTTGCTCCAGATCAGCAGAGCTCTCTGTCCGTTCCATCTCAAAGGGGCATTTTGAAGCTGGAGTGTTTGATTCATACTGAGCACTAATGAGAACCGCAGGATAATAGGAAGAGAGGAAGTTCCCATAAGCACATACTATGAAAAGTTAATGTCATTCCACAGCAGACCACCCAGACAGAAAACGTCTCCGACACTACATGAGAGGCGGGGGAGATGCTCCTAATGAAAGTGTTGTCCTCCGTCCAGATCTGTGCTCACACACGGAGGAACTTTTTCACGTATTTGATTTCGCTATGAATCTTTTGCAAAGATAACATGAGGTTTTGCTTAACAGCAGAGTACTTATTTTTAGGGAACCTGGGTTCAGGGTCTAGTCTGTGGGAAGGTAGCTACCCAAATCCTGAGCTAGAACATTCTCTTTGGGTGACTTTTTCAATTGCATATAAGAGTCTATTGTGTAAAATTGTGCCAAATGTTTTAAGGCAGCACCCTTTCAAAGTTAGGATAACCTGACTATAAACATGTGTCAAATTGCATATAATGTTTTAAGAGAGCATACCTTCCCAGTTAGAATAACGTGGTTAGAGGAAACATCTATTTCCGTGTTTCATCCGCCATCTCCGGAGTTTCGGATGTGAGGGAGTTAGAGAACTGAAGGTCTGGAAGGTTCTGGAGAGAGCCCTGCCCTGGCCAGATCCGCCGTGGGGCTGACAGGTAAGGCTTCTCAGCTTCGGCCCTTCCCTGGGTGGGCTATTCATCAGAAGTTGCATCTCTGGTTCGCTTGCTGCCCTGACCGTGCTGGTGGATGAAGTGTATTTCAAATAGAGAAGCTAGAAGACGGGGGTTTTAAATATGCAGAAAGCGGAGCAGGAAGTCCATATGGCGTGGAATAAAGGCACACACACTTCTGAGAACTTAAAAGGCTGTCATCTGCTAAGTCTGCCCGTAACAGCCACTCAAAGATAATTGCCACCCATGTGTCCTTGATGAAAAGTGCATCACGCTGCCCAGGAAACGGGCTTGCACTGCAACAGGAAGGACTCTGGTGAGCTGACATGAAACTTCCTCCTGAGCCGCCTGGGGTTGCCAGCATCAGGGGTTGAGGGTGGACTCTGGGGTGGGCCTGTTATGTCCCCAGACTCCCATCCCTTTTCTTTCTCTTTGGGCCTTGAACATTTCCCTGAGCCATTGCGCAGACAGGTTGTTAGTGTCTCCTGCATAATTGGACATGTGGGAACGTGAATTTTAAAGAGCTGAGCTTGTTTTCTCACTTTCCATTTGTGCAACTGTGATGGATTCTGATGGCGTCAACCTATGAAGGATGCGGTTCCATGGGGCTGGGCACCACTCTGGGGGCTGGGGGGCTGCCCTCAACAGTGTAGCACTTGGCCAAAAAGGCAAGATACGGGCACCCTGCAGGCTCACCCCACAGGCAGAGCTGCAGGCAAGTGGGAAAGGAGGAAGGGCCTTTAAAGACAGGTAAACTGAGGGAGTCTGGGGCAAGGGCAAGGTGGGTGAATGGAGAGCCCCCAGTCCTAGCCTGCAGGGGCCGGGTGGCCATGGGAAGGTCAAGCAGGGAAGTAGCCAAGGTACGATTGCTCACTTACACCCCCAGCGTGGCGGGGTCTGTACCTGGCAGGCCGGCAGGCCCAGGTGGCTGCAACTACCAGGGAAACCAGCCATCTACATTCCATTCCGAGGTAAAAACTTCTGTTTCTTAAGTGCTTTTTCTTGAACCTCTTGAAACTGTGCAGGTCAAGGACACCCTGACCACCAATGGATTAGTTGCTTCTGTCCACAGTTAATGTGCCATTAAACCTATCCTGGGATCCCTTTAACATCTGGGCAGACAGACCAAATGCTGGTGACTTCTGCTGATGCCTCCGTGTCCTTGGCTCAGGGGTCACTTCTGGCCCCTAGAGCACTTCATCCCAGGAGCAATGCCATCTGCTCTGACTGCTCACAGAGGCCAAAGAAGGGCAGCTGGGGACAAGATGGAGTAGCTAGAACCTGGACTTGCATAGCTGGAGTGGCACGGTGGTCTGTCCACCTATCATGAGTCACACAGGCTTCTGGTGCTGAATGTTCCTTGGGGACCACCCATGTCTTCCAGGGCTGGGGGAGCCCAAGCACCCACAGGGGCTGCCCTTTCTCCGCTCCACTCACTTTTAGAGCCTCACACACCCAGACAGAGAATGCATACGGAGCCTGGGTGGCCTCCCACCAGACAGACAAGGGGATCCTGGGCCCCCTGACTCCCCCAGTGTGTGTGCCAGGCCTGGGTGCCTTTAGGACAGTCCTGGCAAGTGCCCTTGAGCAGTTTAATTTGTACTCCTGCTTCAGAGACCAGACTATTAGGGAGAATTATAAACACTCCTTTCTGTGGATTCTGGGTGATGTTGCCTATTTGGGGTAATAATTCTCATTATGCTTTGTGGTCCTTTTTAATAAAAATGACATTCCCCTTATCTTTAAAGGTTGAAATCTCAGCCTAATGGATGACCCGCACTATCCTTGGAGAGTTATAAAAATTAGATTATATAACCTCACATTTCCTGCTAATGAACATGGTGAGGCTTCGGCCCGATGAGAGGGAGACAAGAGATGGGGATTTATGCTTTAATAATCCTGCTTAGATTGGTGTGTGTGGCTGCGGGCAGTGGGCCACTGATGGGCACAGCAGGCACTGCAGCTTTTCCTGGCCAGCAGGGCAATGTTTTTATGACAGGAAATCTCTCTGGGGTAAGGGTTTCTTCCATTGTACCAGGGGACAGCTGTGGCTGTGGCTTTGTGTGTGAAATTGCTCAGAAAATAAGACTATTCTCATCATCTAGGAAAATGTGACTGCCATTCTGTGGGCCTTAATGTATAGATAGATGCAACTCCGGGCACCCACCGATGCCAGCCATGATGCTGGTTGCGTTCAGGCAATGTCCCTGTTTAGTCTTCAGAATGTCCCCCCGAGGAAGGCATTGCACGTGTCCCCATTTTACACTGTGACCTTCCCCCAGGCAGGGACCATGCCTTCATTTCTGCATTCCCAGTGCCTAGGGTGGTTCATAGCAGGTGGTCAATGTTGCTAAATAACAAATGGAGACCTATGGTGGTTAATGTTATGAGTCAACTTGGCTAGGCCATGGTGCTCAGATTTTGGTCAAATGTTATTCTGAATGTTTTTGTGAGGGTGTTTTGTTTTGTTTTGACATTTATATCGGTGGGCTCGGAGTAAGGCAGATTGTCTCCTGTAATGGCAGTGGGCCACCTCCAGTCAGTTGAAGGCCTTTGTAGAAAGAAAAGAAAGAAAGAAAGAAAGAAAAAAGAAAAAGCAATTCTGCTAGCAGATTGCCTCTGGATTTGGATCTGCAACTCTTTCTTCCCTGAGCCTCTGGCTTTCTGGTCTACCCTGCAGATGTTGGATTTACCAAGCATTGACAATCGTGTAAGCCAGTTCTTTAGAATTAATCCGGGTAGATACATAGATAGATAGAGATATAGCTAGCTATATAGCTGTTCCCATATCTATGTCTATATCTCTTTCTCTCTAGCTAGCTCTCTAGCGATCTCTGTATCTCCATCTCTGTATCTGTATATCTGTATGTATCTTCTGTTGGTTATGTTACCCCGGAGAATGCTAACTAATATAAGACCCAATGTATTTTCAAATGTGAACAACATGAGAAGTACCTAGGGAATTTCTTTTTAATACTGATTTCCTGAGCCCCATAACCAGCTACTCTGATTTAATAGGTCAGGGTATAGATAGGAAATCAGTATTTTTTAAAAGCTCCCCAGGTAGCCATCAGGGAAATGCAAATCAAAACCACAGTGAGATACTTTATACCCAGTAGGTTGGCTCTAATAACAAAGACAGGTAATCATAAGTATTGTCAAAGAGGTGGAGGTATTGGAATCCTTGTCCATTGGAGCAGGAATGTAAAAATGAGCAGCCGCCTTGGCAGAAAACCCTGAAAATTCCTAAAACGTGAAATACAGACTTACCACATGGCTTGGCAGTTCCACTGCTAGGTATAAACCCAGGAGAAATGAAAATGTACAATCACGTTTTAAAAATGTGCGTGAGGGTTCATCGCAGGATTCCACTCAATCACCCCAAAGTAGAAACAACATAAATGCCCATCATCTGATGAAAGTGACTTTTCTTTGTTCTTGAAAGACAGTCACTAAAATTCTAGGTTGACAGTAATGTTTCTCTCAGTACATTGAAGATGGCATTTTATTGTCTTCTAGTTTCCAGTTTTGCTGCTGAGAGAAATTAGCTATCAGTTTTTTGAAGGTGGTCTGTCTCTTTTCTATGGCCTATCTTAAAAACAACTTTTTTTAAGTCCTCACCGGAGGATATGTTTTTACTGATTTGGGGGTGGGGGAGAGAAAGAGAGAAAGAGAAACAAACATTGATGTGAAAGAGACATTGATCTGCATCCTCTGTACACACCCCAGCTGGGGATGGAACCACAACCTAGGTATGCGCCCTGACCAAGGATCTAAACCACAGCCTTTTGGTGTACAGGACGATGTTCCGACCAACTGAGCCACTTGGCCAGGGCTTTCTAGCTTATTTTATTTAAAAAATCTTTTTCATATGTGCTAAGGTCTGGATATTTGTGCTCCCCTCCCCCCACTCCAGGTCACATCTTGAAATCCTCATGTCCCATGTGATGGTGTTGGGAGGTGGGGCCTTTGGGGGAATACTTACTTAGATCGTGCAGATGGCACCTCATGCATGGGAGTTACACCTTGATAACAGACCCCAGAGAGCTTGCTTGCTCCTATCCTCCACATGAGAGCACCCCCAGAAGTCTGAAACCCAGAAGAGGACCCTTACCTAACCATGTTGACACCCTGATCTTGTATGTCCACCCTTGCAGACCTGTGAGAAATAAATTTCTATTGTGAGTAAGCTACTCCGTCTGTGGTCTTTTGTTATAGCAGCTCGAACTAACTAAGACTAAATATGGATAGTTTCCAAAAATACAGAATAGCATAATGAGCCTCCATGTACTGTGTACTCTGGCTTTTAAAATATTTATTCTCTCTCTTCAGTGTATTAAAGTTTCATAGGTGTGTATTTCTTTTCATATATATATATTTGGGGGGGGATTCACAGGGATCAATTTCCTTCTCAAATATTACTTTTTGCCCCATTCACTCTCTCTACTCTAATTCATGAGTGTAATTTAGACCCAGGTCCCTCAGCCTCAGCATTATCAGCACTATATTGTGAAAATTTTAGCAGCAGCCCTGGTCTCTATTCACTTGATGCCAGGAGTACATACGCCTTACTTTCTGCCAGTTGTGACAGCCAAAAAATGTCCCCTGCAGGGCCACATGCTCCTGGTTAAAGATTAATCTCATGTAGACATACGAGCTCTGTCCCAAAAGTATCAGCCTCACAACCGTTTTAATTATATTGACATTGGCTCGATAGTTTCAGGACAGACCTCGTAGGCATTTTAAAAAAATCTATCCATCCTCTTTTCTTTCTTTTTTTTTTTTTTAATTTTTTTTAAAGATCTTATTATTTTTAGAGAGAGGGGAAGGGAGAGAGGCAGAGAGGAAGAGAGATTTCATTGTATGGTAGCCCTCCACCTGGCTCCAGCTACGGACCTGGCTGAAGACCTGGCTTGCAACCTGGTTATGTGCCCTGGCTGGGAATCAAACCAGCGACCTTTGGGTTTGCAGGCTGGCACCTTATCCACTGTGTCACCAGCCAGGGCCTCCTCCCTCTTTTCTTAATGTCTTGTTTCCAACCTTTGCTATTCTTGGATAATTTGGATCATTTCTTCACTACTTCTTTATCTTTTTGTTCTTTTTTTTTTTTTTTTTTTTATCGGTTGCTTTGTCTCTGCTTATATTCAAACTGGTCTTTTATTTCTAGAACATAATCTTTTTTATTTTTGTCTCTAGTCACTTCAGTACTGAAAGTTATTGTTACTGATTTTCAGTTTTGCCAATGCTTACTTATAGACCCTCATTTCCTTGTACATTCGGTAAATGCCCTGGTCTGGGGGGTGAAGGTGGCTTTCCCCAGGGAGGATTTAATGTAGCTTCTGTTGGGTTCCTGGGATCATGACTAACCTCCACCCACGTAAATTGTGGAGCTGAGAAATTCCAGGGTGCAGATCATAAACAGTCTAACTGACGACCTGACTAAGGGTCAACTTGTGGATATCAACACTCAGAGCTGGTCTCAAGGCTCAGGAGAGGTAACAGTTTTAGTGATCCATTGGTGGGAAGAAAGGAGTGCAGTTGTTTCTAATTCACCTTTACACCGAAAGCTCAGCTCATGGGATCCTGGTTTCATTAGTCAGGGTTTCTTATTTGATTCCATTCCTCCCAAATGGACCCTGTACTTTGTCCCTGGTGCCTTGTCAAGCTGTGAAAACCTAAACTCAATATACCTGGTTGCTGAAGGCCCCTGGGGTGAACGCTGTCAGTTTTCTGCTTACCTCTTGCGTTCATGCCTTCTTCACTTCATTTTCTGGCCAGAGTTATAAGCTATTTTCAACAGGAAAACAGGCCAAGTTTGTTATCCCATTGGCACTGAACAATGAGTGGCTTTTTTCCCCCTTTTTCTTACAGATCAATTAGTTTGTGCCACTTAAACCTATGTACCATTTTATCCATGGTACACAGCTAACTCGAATTCCTGAGGAGCTGCCGATGGAGAGAGAAACCGGGAACACTGTTACATGCTGTTTTCACAGCCCTCTCCTTCACCACCGAGTCTCTGGCTGGAAGCAATTACGCGTGTGAACTTAACGCAGCCCCGTCACGGAGGCTGGCCCAGAGCATGCCCCGGGGGTCTGCAGCGCCACTCGTGGTCGCGGAGCACATGCTGGCTGGGCGGCTCAGTTAAGAACTTCCAGCACGGAGGGGACCCTTTCTGGCATCTCCATCTTTTTCACTTGCTCCTCAGTGATTCAGTGCCACGTTTGCATGAGCTTGCAGCACATCCACCCACAGTGAAAAATAGAAAAACACGCCAAGGAAATCGTTGGCCGTTACTGGCTGGGAATGGCCAGTCACCTCAATGACAATGAACAAAAGGAGCATGATGATGGCAGGAGTGGAGTTTACTCTGTGCTCTTCACTGTCCTCGGGACTCACCTGCATTCCTCACCCCTGATGATCTCCTCTAATTAGTCTCAGGAGCAACTGGCCCTGCCGTGGAATTACTGCTGGAGTCGACACTGATGACAGCGGCGGAGCTAATAAACCACCTCAGCAGCTCCCTTGTTCCCTCCTCTTGGCATTGACTTTGGCAACTGGCTGTGGAGGTGGGACCCTCAGGTCTGCACCCCATGAGTCTTTCGATGGTGGGTTTTCGTGGGTGACATAGGTGTCTCGCTTTCCTATTGCAAAAAAAGTCCTGCGATAAAATAATAACAGGGATGCCGTGTGATGTGAGACTTCTAGGCATGGACCCCCGTTTGTCTGTAATGGAAGATATGTGGGGTGTGTTCTAAGGACATTCTTTGTTCTTTCTGCAAGCACATCATTGGGCCCCTATGAATGTGGATGGTCACCCCCTTTTATATATTCAGGACCTTGATATGCAGCCCATTCATTCTGCTATGCCAGTGGTGGTCAAACTTTTTGTGAAACGATCTCAAACCCCAAGTTTGATAAGCACCCTACAAAAAACGATTTTTATCCTAGCACACTTGAAGAATAAGTGGTTCATGTGATACCTCATCACTCCTGGGTACTTTTTTAACGTCTTTCCTACACATACATTTGTCCACATTTCTACACCGCAACCAGCAAAATCAGGCCATTGCTGTGGATATATTACTGCCACGTGATCCTCAGACTTGATTCCAGTTTCGTGAACCATCCCAATAAATGTGTTCAGAGCTAAAGGCTCCAATTCAGGCTCACGTGTTGCGCTGGCTACCTTCTCTTTCAGTGTCTTTTTTCCTTAGAGTTTCCTAACTTTTTGTGACCATGATCCATTTGCAAATGCTAGGTCAGGCGTTTTGTAGAACGCGTCTCAGTTCGGTTTGGCCGATGGTTTCTCATGATTAGATGTAAGCTGTGTGTCTTCAGCAGGAGTCTCACAGGAGTAACAGCAGTTTCTTCCTGTGCTTCCTATCAGGGGCCACTCAGTGTTGATTCCTCCATTTCTGACGTTAACGTTCACTGCTCGCTGGAGAAGGTATCTGGCAAGCTTGCCACTGTTAAATTACTTCCCTGCCCTTTGTAATTAAGTATTTCATGGGGAGTGTCTTTGAGACTATATAAACATCCTATTCCTCATCAAACTTTCAATCTCTTCACTTAGTTACATCATTATTGACCCACGGATGCCTATTTTATGTTGATGTATATATTTTTATATTCAATTTTTCCCCCGGCTCTGGCCAGTGGCTGCCTATTCGTTTCATATGATCCCATCATTCTTGGAATACTTTCTCACTTCCTGGTCAAACAAGATGCCCCAAGACCCTCTAGTCATCAGTCCTAGAATCAGCTATTTCTCCAAGGGGGCCTGGTTCCTCTCATAGTAGAATGGTGTTTAGAAACCAAGATCTGGCCAATAAATGTGTTCACTGCTTTGGGGGTATTTTTTCCAGATCTTCTCATGGACAGAACAAAGGGTTATGGATATACATAGACACACATACATTTACATCTCTGTTTACTTCAATATGTATAGGCTTCAAATTATGAGCTAACACTGATACTTTCCATTCTAATTCAACACCACACAGCTCACTCTGCTTTTCTCCCTTTCCTTATTTGTAACTGTAACAGTACGAAAGTTGACTCTTATAGTTCTTAGTATAGCAACTTATTTGACCAGTAACCCACAGTTAACCAATCTCCTGCCACTGCGCCCACCACACCCCCAGCATGGCCTCACTCCTCCCCCACTCCTGCGTCAGCGTCCTTGCGGTGGTGGTGCCTTGCCTCACACCCGTCTCAGTGTGGCGGCCCTGCTCACCCGGATTAGGCTTGGCCCCCAGTAAGGACTGCTGTCCAGCACAGAAGCCCTCCTCGTTCATCCAGGGCCTGCCTCCTCATTCCAGGCTGACCCCTCCCCACTTTCCTGCCCCAGGGCATCCACCACCTCTCCTGAGCACAAGTGCCCCTGCTGGGCCGCCACCACACAGGAAGCCTTCCTCGCTCTTCTCTGGTTCGGACACCTGTTCCAAGGGACCTCTCTTCCCACTTGGGAACCCAACACCGCACATACAAGGCTGCTCCCAGCTGGACATTCCCTTTAGCCCTATTGGTCACTTACCCCTGCCATTCCCAGCACACTGTGCTCCCCGAACCCCCTGGTGTGGTCACCGCCCTCACCCCGTCCCATCTTTTGGACTAAACCGTTGGGGAAAGAGAAGGACAATTCAATATTTTTATAGCCACAGATTCCTCTCTTCAAATGAAATCTTATATGGACCATCAACATATAAAACATTCATATGGCGTTTTAATATATTTATGTAACTCATTCAACATAAATAAAGAACATGTTTATATAGTTAATAAATGAAAATGGGTGTTGTTAAAAAAAGTTGTTAAACCCTTTTCATTTTGAAATCATTTTAGAATTGCAGAAGAGTTGCCATGGGAGTAACGGGAAAAGCATACGAACCAGTTACTCTAAAGCTAACATCGGGTGTACTCTAAGCTGTGGCACTGGCAGCTGTGCCATCCTGGGTGACCAGGTGTGTGACTCAAGCTGGGCCTTGCTGATGCACCTGGGCTCCAAAGTGCTGAAGGCTGTGATCGGCCCAGCATGCATCCTTGGGAGCACACCAGACCCCTGCGACCACCCCAGCCTTCTCTGCCTGTCCCCCACCTCCCCTGCCACCTCCTTCAGGGGCAACCTTGGCCAGGGCATCAATTTCTGAAAAGGCTGTGCTCTGAGAGTCAGCCCTCTAGCGAGCAGGGTAAGAAACAGCGGTCCCTCTATTGGGATCCCCACACTGACACTTGCTACCAACAGACAAGATGACCTCCAGAGGCCAGTCTGTAAAATGGGGAAAACAGCACCACCCCCAGAGGAAATGGCTCAGGGAGCACCTAGCAGAATCCTAGTTAGTGTTGAACAAAAATTAGCATTGAAGTTGTGCTTTTACCATTCAAAGTGAAGCTAGTGGCCACTGGAGCACGGTTCACGGGGGGTGAACGCATACCCACTCGAACCAAGCTTCCCTGCACTCTTAGCCAGGCAGGGGGACCCTCACAGCACAGCACAGTGGACTCAGCTTGGAATCAGGGAAGAGGGCCACCTTGGCTCCTCTTTTTTTTGGAAACGTTTCTCTGGAGCTGCTTGCAGATTACCACGTAAAGGCCAGATGACAGCAGTCTTGCCAGCAATAAAAGAGACGACTATTTGTGAGAAACATGGGGAGCAACCCTTTGCCAACTGGGGTTTGGTTCTCCCATTGTTCTTGGCAATCCTGGACGAGGCTTCCGATGGGCATCTGAGGGGCAGGGCCCCTGTGGCCCGGGTTGGGAGGTCTCACACTTGCTGGTGAAGAGCGTGACAGGAAATCCCTTAGGTGATTCATGGTGCCCATTGATTGACATAGGAAATGGTTAAGAGGAACGAAAGCTTTTCTAGGCAAGTGATCCGGTGTCATAAGGTATTAGATGGGGACTAGGGAATGGCTGACCCATTTTCTGCCCTATTTTGTATCCCTTCCCTAGACCTCTGATTTCTGGACACTCTGGGTTTATCCTTATGTTTAGACAGCCTGTCTCCTCTGGCAGAAAGGGTGACCCCAAGCTGGGGTGAGCTTTGAGAAGGGTCTCAATGCCCAGCGGGGCTGTAACTGAGCCTAACCGACAGGTCCCATCTGTCCCATGTCCACTGTGTAACTGAGGCTGCTCTTGCTTTTGGTGTTAAATTCTTCACATGGTCCAAGTCTTATCCTTGTTGTCACGGGTAGGGAGGTATCTCAGTTCCTGGCATGCTCACTGAGGAGGGAGATGCATGCATTAAACTCCTCTGTGCGATGCAAGAAATAAATAATAGTGGCTGCACTGAGGAGAAAGGAGGCGGTACCTGCTGTGCGCCTCCAGGGCCCGGCACAAGCTGGCTGTCAGGTCCTTTAGCTTTCGGACCAGTAGGTTCTGATGGTGGCCAGGCCTCTGGTCTAGTGATAAACATGGGCTTACATGGAGCTTCCAGGAGAGTTGGCGTGCTTTATTGCAGGCAGCAGGCTTACGACCACACCGTCCGGGCAGCTAGGGTTGGAGCACGATTGCCCCACCCTTATCACAGCTGCACTTAGGTTGATGACCGCAGGGAGGGTCTAGGTGTCCAGTACCCACTCTCCGTTGCAGGCAGCTGGGTGGCTTGTGGGAGGGTGACTGCAATCCACCCCGTACAGCAGCAGCAATCGCTAGTTGACAGCAAGGGCATCTTG
The DNA here is from genome assembly GCA_004026585.1 of Noctilio leporinus. NCBI lineage: Eukaryota > Metazoa > Chordata > Mammalia > Chiroptera > Noctilionidae > Noctilio > Noctilio leporinus. Next base: position 185,437 of record PVIW01001973.1, on the reverse strand, counting down.
CACATATTGGAACAAAGGAGGCTCTATACACATGAGAGCAAAGAGGTGGGCTACCCAAAGGCAACACTTGTCTGCTCAAGGCCGTCATGGTGGCCGCTCCTGGGGCTCAGTGTTCCAGGTCTCTGGGAACAAGATTAGCTTCGAGGCTGTGTCCCCAGCTGACAGAGCGGGAAGGTCCAGGGGTGTAGACACAGAGGGTCCTCGAGCTGCTGCTGGAGGGAAGCTGAGGTGCTGGTGGTGGGACCTGCTCTCCCAGGGCAAGGCCCACGCTCAGGCACCCCAGGACGGCCACTGGGGCTCTTCTTGGCCTCACTCGGGCACTGGTTGACTCTGTGCATTCTAGAGGAATCGCTGGCCGCAGGGGATGACAAAGTAAATACCCAGTGTCCCACCTCCCGAGTTGCCTCCTGACACCTGATTTCCCACCAACACTCACTGGCAGCAGGTTAAACACCCTGGGCAATGCAACCCCACCCCCGCTTCTGCCTGGCCGTCCCTGGGAAGAATGTCTGAGCTGACACTTCATCCTCTGCTTCTCCCCTGGCTTGCCCCAGCCAGGGGGTTCTAAACATTTTGTGACACGACAGCACTCCTCAGTAGTTGATGTAGAATGAGAATGAAGAATGTAGAGATGGAGGCCCACAAGATGAGGAACACTACCCAGCTCCCCACCTCTGCCATGACCTTGGGGCTCACACCAAAGCCCCTGGGCTCTGGGGAGCTGTGTGAAAGCCAGTCCTTAGACAGCTGCAACTGTCTTGCAAAGGGCTTGCCTGGCCCCTGTTACATACCCCTGTCACTGGAGAAATTGTTATTACCCTCTGGCTGTGTTCTTCCCATGTTTTCACGAGTTCAATCACTGCCCATTGCCTGACTAAGAGAGCCACTTCTCAGATGGGCATTGCTGGTTGTGTGACCTTGGGCAAGCTACTTAATCACTCTGTGCCTCAGTTTCCACATTTGTAAAACAGGATTGTAGCGAGGTCACATCTGATTGTGCCTATAAAATGTTCAGCTCTGCGCCTGACACATTATAAATAAGTGTTCGGGAAACCTTAGATGATCATCTACTTTTTATTTACCAACCTTTCTGATCCAACTTGTAAACAATCTAGAAAATTTATAATCCAGCCCTTCATGCAGGGCCTGACACCTAAGAATTGGTTTTTGCTCAGTGAGAAGTTTGATTCCTACATAGCCTTGCAGAATTGTGGCTTAGGGCTTCCAAATCATTATTTCTCAAAATACGGGCTGCAGACCACCTATATCAGAATAGTCCTGAGTCTATGCGGATGCCTAGACCCTACATCAGACCTACTGAATCAACATTCCTGGGGGCAGAGCCCAGAAACCTACAACTCAACATAATACTCAGGGATTCCTATGTGCCATGCAGAGAACCCCATGTGGGTGTTAAATCCCTGTCTTTGGTTCTATCCTCCCAGGACCTCTCTGAAGGCTGAGAGACAGTAATGCTCTGGTCTCTTGCCCATCGGACAATCTGCATCAACATTAAATGAAAAAGCCCTCTCCTGCCCCATGCTGACATTGTACATCAGCCCCACACCAGAAATATTGACTTCGACCCAAAATATTCTGGTCATGTTACACCTCCTTTAGCTTCAGTCAAGATGTTATCTGGGAGGGAGGAGGGTCTTTTGGAGTGCCCATGTCCCACCGTTTAACAGTTCAGTCGTGACAACAAAAGATTTCATTTTTTATCCATCTGCCTTCACAGTGAAGGTTTATTTTGGTTCCACGGAGGCCACTAATTAATTACTTAATGTTCGTTTGTATTTTTCTCAACGTTAAGCCAAATTTACATCGTGGAACAAGCCATCCATACAGTATGTGTCATAATTACTGTTTTGCAATTTCACACCAGCAAAAAATTATTAAAACTTCACGACTCATTAATAGTAAGTGATCATAATTACTTAATAGAAAAGGAAACTCTGCTAATGACAGCAGCTTTGATTAACGTATTTGACCTTAAGTCACGAAGCCAAGTGAAATTAATCTGGCTGAGTGATGAACATAAGGTATTTTATAGGGTACATTGTTTCAATCATCATAAAAGGCAAACCAACTAGTTTTGAGTTTGCCTACTTTTGAAAGCCTTTTAACTCTTCATATCAAAATAAAGGAACGGGAATGTTAATGGACTGCTATACAATGACAATTAAGCGACAGCATGTGAGTTGATGCAGAAATGGTTCTTTTAGATCTGTGCCAGAGCAATGTCGTCCAATTGGCTGGGTAAATGGCCAGACACCACACTGGGGTAGAAGTCCATCTCAGAAGAATTTAGTGTATGGTTGGGAGGGACTTGGATGTTATGGGAAGTCTTCACCCTGTCCTATCCAGATAAATGGATGGGGCTGTATAAGACGTTGGAACCCAGGTGAATTTTCATTCCATTTATAAGAACCCGCTGTCTCTGTGGATGTCAGAGGCTGTGCTGTATGTCCAGGCACAGATCTGATAAAGTGGCCTTCCTACTGTGAGCAGGCTCTCTCCTGTCCTTATGACATTGGCCTTCCTCAGGGCCTCGGCAGAGGGAAGAAAGAAGGATCCACGTATTTCCCTGAGGACAGGGATGACACTTCTTTGTTTCCCAAAGGTTGTGTCCATCACATGACCAGCCCCCAGTGAATTTGTTAAGTGGGGAGAAAGAAAGGATCCCAGGGGGAATTCAGTTCGTTTATTCTTTCTGAACAAGGTAGTGTGTGCTCAGATCCTGCCCTGTGTGCCTGGCCTGGATCCCAGCCTCATCTTCCCAGCTGTCAGTTTCACCATCATGTTTTGTCATCCTCTTTATGGCAGCAGCCTACTGCTAACATAGGAACCTGACAGCCACCCTGAGATAGATTCTATTATTTACTCTATTTGACAGCTGGGGAAACGGAGGTTCAGAGAAGTCAAGAAACTTTATGTCTAGAGTCTACCCTTCACTTATTGGGGATACAAAGGGACAACATCCTCCCTTCTGGGGTCCTTACTGGCTCATGCACCTAGAACTAAGTGACAACACAAGGCCACATAGGAGCCCAGGAGCGAGGTGGGCTGGGAAAGCAGTGGGCACCCAAAGGTGGAGAGCCTGTAAATTGGAGTGGCTCAGAGGCTTCCCAGTGGGGGCTCTGCAGGGGGCTAAGTGGTGCTCAAGGTTGGTGGATGAATAGAACGAAGTGAGTAGGTCCGCTTACTTGGGAGCAAGGAGAAAGTAGGAAGGGTGAGGCGTGTTGTGGAAACAGGACCTAGTGATGGTGGGGTTTAGGAGAATCTGCCTGGAGAGGCTGGCGGCTGGGAGCCCGAAGGGGAGGCAGCAGGGACAGCCTTCAAGTCTGGGCCCAAATGACAGCAGAGTCCTGCTGGCTCAGCGGACGCAGGCAGGGAAGGAGAGGAGCCAGCCATCGCGTCATAAACGCTGGGCTTGGAGGCCGGTGGCCGGGCACGGGAGGGCGGGGGTCCCGGAATCCCAAACTTAACAAGAGAACTTGGATTCCCTTCTCTCTGCTCGCAACCCTACTGCTCCCCACTCGCCTGCCTCTGCATGGGGCCTCCTTCACCCGAATGATTAAACCTAGCTCGGGAGTCACCCTCGCTCACATTTCACCTCCCAGCACCAAGGAGCCCCATCACCGTCCCCGTCCCATTCGGTTTGTTGGCCAGCATAATGCTGCTCCCATCCCTGTGTAAGCTCGGTGGGAAGGAAGGCCTGCTGTCTTTCACCCTCCACTCCACCCCTGTGCCAGCACTGAAATAGATTAGGGGGACCGGAGGGTCGGGACGTTGGGGAGCAAGGACGTCTGCTGCAGGCAGCCTGGTTGGGGGAGGTGGCTGGTTCTTCCTGGGGAAGCCGGAAATGCTGGCAGCTGCAGGAGTCCCCGCAGAAGGCGGTCCCCAAATCAGCTGCTCTGGTGCAACGGGAGCTGGGCAGCTGGGGCAGGGGCGAGCCTGCCAGGGGCCCTGAGCAGCAAGGACAAAGCAGAGGGACAGAGACTGAGCCCGCCCAGGCAGGGGAGCCTGGCTGACATGCACCGGCAAAGACGGCTGTCAGAACTCATGAAAATATTGCCCGCAAAATCATCGCCTAAAGGATCGTTCTGTTTCGCTGTCAGTAAATCCCAAATTAAGAAAAAATCCAAATGCATACACTAGTTCTTCCCGTTACAAGGGGATTACCCATGTAAAGCCTCCGGTTTCCTTACAGATCTCATCCCCTGGTGACTTTGAAACCTGAGGTGACGGGAGCGAGCGCGGGAAGTCTCTTTGGAGTCAGGAGGCCACAGGGTAACACTGACGTGATGAATGCAGACCCCCCCAGTCAGGCTGCCCGGGTTTGAACACCAGGGGCCCCTCTGACCTGTGGGACTTAGCCAAGTCACATAACCTATGAGCATTTCCTCCTCAGGAGAGTGGGAGAGCGGTACCTGGCTCGCTGGGCTGCAGCAAGACTCTAACGTGATGGGCAGCGCTGCTTGGAAGAGCATGCGCTCAGGGAACCAAGGACCCAGGGGACACTGAGGTTTCCTGCTGGCCGTGTGGAAAGGCAGGGAGCATGCAGGGACCAGAACAGAAAGGGACTTGGTGGCGGGGTGCGTGGGAAGATCAGGAGGTCCCAGACGGTGCCTGGGTGATCTGGGATTTGCCGGGTCTGTGCAAGTGCTGTGTGTGACGCGAGCTGAATGTGGGGTGCAGGGCCCTTGCCCGGCAGGGAAAGGCTGGCTCTCCCAGTGCCCAGAGGTGAGCAGCCTGCCAGGGGCAGCACTGGCATCTGCCCATGGTCCAGGGAGGAAGCCACCACCCTGTGCTTCTGCTGCGTTTGTTGTCCCAGCAGGGCGGAGACCTAGGAGCAGGTGCACGGCAGGCAGCGACATCCCCGGGCACCTGGCCCAGAGCACCTGCCGCTCGCTGGCGAACCCCTGAATTACAGAAAGGGTTAGTCAAAGGACACTTAATACCCTGGAAAGACTGCCTTGAAAAACTCAGTGGGATAGAAAAATTAGAGTCTCTGGATGGGCTCCACCAAAGCTGATAGTCAATGAAAAGAGTTTGCAATTCCTGAGTGGGCAGAAGGATTCTGGAAAAGGAAGACTGGAAGCTGAGGACAAGGTCAGCAGCTTCTCTGCCACTGACTGGAAGAGAGCCTTTCCAGGCCTCTTTCCCCATCCATGCGATGGGGATGGTCAACTTCGGGGTGGGCACATGCGTGGGAAGGTGCCCTGCAAAGTGTAAAGAACTTCCAAGGTCCAAGGTTAGGAGACGTGACCTGAATACCCTACAATCTCCAGGGACAGAAACGTTTTTGGAAGAATGAGAACAAAGGAACCTTGCATCAAAGCCTGGTTGCTTTTCTACTGTGATCTTGGTACCCACGAACGGGGTCCAGGATTCACTTCCTGTTGACTGGAAGGGAAGCGGACTTCCAGGAGAAAAGCTGCATCACAGAGAGATGTTTTTCTTCTCCCTTTGGAGAGTGTTTTCTGAGGATCCTTTCCGGGAATGGGAATGAAATCTCTGCAAATCAAGGCATGAACTCACTTGGCCTCCCTAATCTTAGACTGCTCTCTTGCAAAGAGGATGCCCAGTTCTGAAATAAGACACAGGGACTGTTTGACCGAAGTCTTTGGGGGTGAGGATGGCAGGAGCCATATGCTGCCTCCCCACCCCCACATTTCAGAAGTGGGACAGGTAAAAATTTGGGGTGAGACAGGGACTAAATGAGTTTCCTGCGACAGCTACTTTGCCAGAAGTCTGGTTGTCCTCCTCCAAACCTCCCCACTGGCCAGAGCTCCTGGTGTCTGCTGTCATTGTCATTGAACTAGGCAGGACAGGCCCGGGGAGTGATGGTTGCAGTAGGTCTGAGGAGGGCACCTGGGCGCCCCTGGAAACCAGAGCTGAGTCAGGCACTTCCAAAGTTGTGCGATGACAGGTCAACTACGTTTTTCTGGACAGTCTGTGGGTAAATTAGATCTTTAAAAACACTTAGGCAGACTTTTGTCACTTGGTGTTAACTGTGTACATTGCAACTCCTTTAATTGGTTTCATGTCTGGTGTGAGGGATGGAAATGGAAGTGTGGCTCTCAGGGGACCAGTCCTGGCACTCAGAGAACTTGTCATATTTCTTTTTAAATCTGCTGCTTCTTTCCTCGGGGAAAGGAGGTAATCTAATTATCTTTTGAAGGCAAGCTTATGGCTGCAGTACATTAGTTTGGGTTGCACTCATAACATGGCATCAAGTGTGGGTGGAGGGGAATGAAGTGGGGGTAGGGTTATGGGGTGGACCTGTGAGCTTTCCTGCTCAGAAGCCAGGAACTTTCCTCCCACAAGACTGGAAGGCAGTGTAGTTTCAGTAGGAACTGGCGTCAGAAAACTGAATTCAACTTCCATTTGGCTTCCCTTGGCTGTGTGACTTTGCATCAGTCACTTGCCCTCTCTGAGCCTCAGTCTCTTCAGTTGCAAAATTATATTATTTCTACCTTGGACTTGCTATGAAGACTGAATGAGATCATGGGTATGGGAGCACCATAGTGGTGAGCTCTAATGACCAATGGTCACTATTATTGATTCTTCCAAGGGCACTGTCCACAGGGTGAGGCTAAGCCTTGACATTCCTGTCATTGAAGGAGCTCCTCTCGGACGGAGTGGGACCCGTGTATCACCAATCACAGTACAAAATTATTTAAAAACCCTCCTAGGCACACAGCATACACAGGTGCCTGTTAATTGTGGCCATGACTCTCCAAAGAGGTTCTGTAGGGCAGCCTCTCACTGCGTCTCAGGCTTCGTGGATGCGGAGGGAAACTGGAGTATGTGGTCCGGGGATGCAGAGGGTGGCTGAGCCCGCCGTCCCCAGAAGCAGATGGGGACTCAGGCACATGGAGCGCTCCAGGCCAGGGTACCCCTGCCTCTCCCCTCTAAGGAACAGGGGCCAAACCTGAGCTGGCTTCTAGCACAGCTCTTCCTTCCTTTACCTTTTATTCTTTTAAAAAACAATGGGTAAAAAGAATACGCAGGTGTAATAAAAAAATGCATATCTAGGTAGTAGCCATCTGTCATCAATTTATCAATCCACCACCTCTCTATCATCTTTCTACTTACCTATCCACCTATCTCCACCCATCTATCAATTTATTTATCAGTTCATTCATCATCCCTCTTATTATCTACCTACCTACCCATTTATCTATTGTCTAACTATCTACTTATCATCTGTCCCTAAATGTACACAACCAGGACCATATACTTCATTGTCCTGTAACTTGTCTTTCCACTTAATATACCGTATGCCACTTTCAGGTTCAGTGAACACACATCTACTTTTTTTTCTGTTTAATAGGAGCTTGATATTCCGTCATCTAGATGCACCAGCTCTGTAACCAGTTCACCACGGATGGATATTGAGTTTGTTTAAGGTACGTGGCTCCTACAAGTGACTCTGCAGTGGAAATCCGTGTGCCTGGATTTCAGCTCACTGTTGAAGAATGCATGGTAAAGCCCTTCAGTAGAACTGTTGGTTCAAAGGGGATGTGGATTTTAAATTACAACACGCATTGTCAAACAATGTTCTAGAAAAAGGTTGTCCCTATTTATAGACACACTTGAAGTCTTCCCAGGCCAAACGCTCGCCTTATGGTTTACATGTTGCATGGGAGACACAGACCTGAGGGGGGACCCATCAGGGCAGCCAGCACTGCCCGGTTCTGTGACTTTTATGGATCCTCCTGCTCATATCTTCTGCATCACTGTTTTCTTTTACGCTTTATTTATATCACCAAACACAAGCGGTCTTGTATCTTGCTCCTGTCAGTTTTTATTCACCTTCTTGGCATTCCTTGCTCAGGGTTTTATTAGCCATTTCTTATTCCAGCTCCTGAAATTTCTATCACCTGCATCGTGGGGATGTGGTTGTAATCAGAAGATGATTAGAATACTAAGGGACAGAGGGAGGGAATCCCAAGTCCCCAGAACACTACTTCCTCCCTGTCTGTTTGGTGATTCAGAGCAGGGTGTCAGCGTCCTGTACTTTTCCAAAGGCCAGCTGCTCTGGGGGTGCTGACCCTCTGAGGTTTGGTTCCCTGTAAGCAAACTTGGGGATCTCTGCTCAGGCTGCCCTTGTGAGTTACCACACCCAGCGGGATGCTGGGGTGTGGGGTTTCAACATGTCTCTAAAACTCTAGGCCCAGGTGCAAATGCTCACAAAGTTTCTACCTACTTTGGGACGTCTGGTGGAAATGATTTCACACTGGGTCATTTGAAAGCAGGCCCAGGAAGCGAGGAGGAAACCCCGGTTGAATAGAAATGACAAAGGAAAAAGCTGTTCTGCAGAATCTCAAGGGAAACAGCTCTGTCTTACATCAGCAAGGTCTTCATGATGGTGGGGGGATAGCAGGTGCAGGTAGAACCAACAACAGCGGTGAAATTCATCACTATGTTGTGTTTTAGTAGTTTGCCGTCAAAGGTCCTGGTGGGGATAAGGCGCCCAAGGTAACAACTTCTGCAGGGAGGCGAGGGGGTCATGTGTTGTGAGCCTATGACACAAGTTCTCATGGATGAAATCCATCCAGCCTCATGCAATGACAAGTGACCCTTCTTTGCCATGCACCGAGCTAGGTGTTGGTAATAAGGGAAACAACCCACTCTAAGTCTTTACCTTTGATCAACATGCTATTTATGAGTTTATACAAGTAATTTAATACCTTTGTGGCAGTGGAGAACCCACCTGTCTTCTCATTGTAAAACTTTGCATCAAAGATATCAAAGGAACGACCCTATGCTGCAAACTGGCTTCTCTGAGCACAAGGGAGCTTTTAGGTGAGGCCTCAAACAGTGGCTGTCACCAAGGGAACTGTGCTGCCTCCCCACTCCCAGGGCGTCGTCCGGGGCTTGGGGCTGGGGTGTGGGTCGTTACTGGCGTCTAGTGGGTAGAGACCAAGGATGCTGTTAATAAGCATCAGGCAATGCACAGGACCAAACACCCCTCCCATTTCTCACCCCCCGCCCCCCCAACACACACCCACCTGCGACAAAGACTCCCAAGCACATCTGTGTGTCTCTCAGTCACACCCAGTCCTTAATAATCATAACTCATCTAATATAAACCCTGATATCTTGATACGGGGGATCGCTAGGTGTTTGTTGGTTTTGAGATCATTTCCCAATGAATTCTGATACAGGGGAAAAAAACACCATAATAATCCTTTTGGGTTTTGTTTATTAAAAAGAAAACGTTTATTAGGATATTCTCAGGTAGGGAGATGGCTGAAGGGACTACGTACATCCTACCTCTGGTGCTTGAGCAAACAGAAAATTCCAACGTCACGAAACCACTTCCAAAATCCAAAGAGCAAAAACTTGTACTCCTAACATGTGGCTGTTCCTCCGTGGGGCATGGGTGATACAGCACGTAAACAGCCATGTGAGGAAGCCATGTAGGACTGACCCCAGGAGAGAGAGCACACCGCTTCCTTGGGAACGCAGATACACAGGTCGACGAGATGGCTGTATCGGCTTCTACACGTGGACAACTCAGGAAACACATGGTATGAAATGGGACCAGAAAGCTGCTCACCTTTCCCAACCAGTAGAGTGAAGTCCATTCAACACACACCAGCTTGGAGGTCGGTGTCTGCACGTCCTCTCCCAGGATGTGATCCCCAAACTATCCTAAAACCCAGATTCCTCATTTTATTCCACCTGCACTGATAACCTGCAGGGAACTGAAAGAACACAAACTAAGCCATACCCCAGGGTTAAGAGTAAAAATGCAGTGCCATCCAAACAGAACACAACAAAAACCCCTGCACATCCTAAAGCTCACACAGCTTCTCAGCAGGAGTTGGATTAAACAAGAGAAAATAATTTCAATACCCAGGGATAAATGCGGAGGAGATGAGAAAACTCTTTAAAGCCAACTGTGGTTGAAGTGTCCCCCCACCCCACTCCCTCAGGGGGCGAAGAGAGAAGAGGAAAGATAGATAATTAGGAGAACCGTAAGGCCCTGGATTTCAAGTTTCTGAAACCAGTTCTTCAACCCTCAGAGGAGTCAGCTGTTTTGGAACCCAGAAAAGCAACACACCAGAAATATCCCTTTGCTCTAAGACCACTGTGAAGGAAGGCAGAGCACTCTGATTTGGTGCTATATGGTTTCCATTCTCTTTTTCCCAGCATTTTAGCTCAAGCTAAAAACAAATAAAAAAAAAAACCCAAAATCCAGTTCAAGCACACTTGGCATGCCAAAAAAGATCATGCTGGATCAAACCACCTCTGCAGCATTTGTGGCAAAGAGAGGGAGCTTTATCCGTGGATCCTTAAGTGCTAAGGTGCAGAGAAGCAGGAATATCTTCAGGGGTACCTGCAACAGACATTGTGCCCATCCCAGTGACTGAGGACAGAACTTGACCCGCCGGTAACAGCCCAGCATTTCCCATACCCGGGGCACCCATGTGTCAGTTGTTCCAGTTCTTCATCCTACATCAGTCTTATGATCTATGTCACATTTAACCATCATGGTGGGGGTCACTGCATGCTCAGAGGTTTGCTGTTTTGAATGGCACTGCTAACTGCTTTCTGGTGTCTAAAGCACCTCTGGTGTCTCTTATTCTCCTCTGCTCCATGGCTGGTACCTGATGGTGGTGACGGTTCATTGGCATGTCCACTTGGCCAATGCTCATGGCCCCTCGAAGGCTCGGAGTGTGACCCCCACCCCTGGGCCCTTTGAGCTGCCTCAGAGGCTCAGGATGAGGGTGGGTGCCTCTGCCTTCTCCATAATGGTGGAGTCAGGGGGCAGGGTTGTACACACATGACCCCGTATGAACCAGAAGTTACTTCTCTGAGGCCGAGTCTGAAAAGTAGCCTTGTGGACTATTTATACAGAGAAGTTAGATTCTCCAAAGTATACCAGAGTGAAGGATTCTGGCAATTGGGAGAGATGGGTATTTCTCTAGGCTACTGTCAGCTCCATATTCTCCATATTCTCAAGGGACTCTCGAGGGACCTTCAGCTCCAAATAATGGCTCACCCCATTAGAGTAGATGTTCAAAAATGCACTGAATGGGAAATACCTGCATTTGCTTCTCAGGTTCCATCCCTGGGGTTGGTCTGAGACTGGTAGGGTGGTCTATTCTACCAGCATCCTGAACTTGGGGCAAAAAAGTATTGGCAGACTCACTGGCTAACTTCCCATGAAATTGATCCACCCCTTTTTGGGTCCTATCTTTTCTGGGACAGACCAGTCATGCTCAGCTTCTTCTGGGGACAAATACTAGTTTTTCCTCTCTCTTCAGGAGACACAGTGGGTAGGTTTACATCTGCTTTGAAGCCAAGGCTTTCTCCAACTCTTCCTTGCCAGTCACACTCAATGGCCTCAGGAGGATACTTTGGTGCCAATGTAGAACAGCTTGGTGCCATCAAGACTGTGCGAATGGACCAGTTCTTATTACTGTCTTCCAGAATCAAGTCCTTCAATGTCCCCCAATTTTCCATTCACTGTGTGGTCAGTACCCACTATGGGTCATGCTTTCTGCGAGGGAAGGCTGAGTGAGTGCGCAGAGATGTTAGAAGGAAGGGGCTGATGGTCGCTGGCCAGTCTCTGGGCAATTTCTACAAAACTAAGAACACCCAGCCTGGGATGAAGAGAAGAAAACTGGAGGAAACTTTCGATCGATGCTGGTGCTGGGCTTGGCAACTGCCCTGAAGCAAAAATAAACTCCCCGTGGAGGGGAACAAGACGCTGATGTGGGCACAGGAGACAGCTGCAGTCACAGCTGCGCTGGTCAGATGCGCCTGGAGACCCGGGGCTGAGACCACCGGGGCTGAGACCGCCGGTTCCGAGAGCGGGCCGTGCTTCTCTGCAGGCAGGTCCCGGGCCCTCTCCACCCCTCTGGGCTGGGCCTCAGAACAACCCAGACCGCAGGCGGCACTGCCCGCTGAACAGCCTTCTCGCCTCCAGGAGGGAAGAGGTGCTCATCAGAGAGCACAGGGCAACAAGGGGATGCTGGGCAGGACAGAACAGGGGGCACTAAGCTCAGAAGAGAAAGCTCAGGAGAGGGTGGAATGAATGAACTTCCCACTCAGGGATGAGCCTCCCCTCCCGACCACCAGGCCCCTGAAAAGGCTTCTCCATCTCCCAAAAGCCAGGGTTACATGTACAAAAGGCCTCTGATGAAGCAAGTATCAATTTGGGTATGACTACATTTAGAGCGGTGAGGATAAAGAATGGATGGGAAGGGACCCCGTTAGATACTTAGGCCAATAATTAACAAGGGTAGGGGGCGGAGCATCGATACTCAATAGGAAATCAGCCAATAGCTCAAGACAGATACCCTTATGAAGTGAAACACCCCACTAACTACATCCCAGGTCAGAAGCAAGGGCGAAATTCACAGATTTTAAGGCCACGGCAGTGAGAATGTGTTTCAGAGGTCTGGTCCTCACGAAGAGCTCCAGATAATAGACTTAGAACAAAGGGTCACTTGAGAATGAAAGCTGTGTCAAACTCAAGACGGGTCAGGTCGACACATGAGATACCTCTCTTAGGACCAGCAGAAGAATGTAGTTTCTGAGGGTAGCCAACCAAATTCCCAGCTGTTTTCCTCTTTTAGAATTTCTAAAGAACAAATGATTTTACCTGTCATCCTAATATTAGCTCCAGCTTGCTGCCAGCAGCTGCAGTTGTATACCTCAAGAAACTTTGACTCATTTGTGAGGACAAGGTTGCTATTTGGATCAGTGAGAGGTACCAGCAGGCTGCACGATCCGTTCACCCACAGCAGAAGAGGTCTCTATTTGCACCTTGACTTGATCCACCTCTGAAACTCCCGAGGTCAGTGCAGACCGGCCCTGCTGCTGGTGACCATGCCCGGGCCATTCGGAATTACTTGCATCTGCTGCCACTGCTTTGGGTCTTTCTTGAAAAGATGGGTCTCCCCTGGTCTCATTTCTTTATCAAAGAGCAGAAGCCCCAAGGGTATCAACTCAGGAGATCAAGAACATTGTCGAAGGAGAATTAGAAAATGTGGGTTCACTTAAACAGGCCTTTTCTGGCCCAGAGTTTATTGACTTAAATAAGTTGTACATGTCTGACTACATAAATGAAAACAGTTTTGAAAAGGCAGCTCCTTTGAGGCCAGGCTTTTATAAATAACAACAACAGAAATATACTGATGCTGGAGTCTAAGAAGAGAATTTGCTAATTGTTTTAACTCCCACCGCTCTTACACCTCTGTTCCCAAGCACTTCCCACTGACTTTGAAGTGCTTCTGCTCCCCTACTTTGCTGCTCAGGCAGATGGGGTGTTAGGGAGTGTCTGACTTTAGGGTACAAAGAGGCAGGTGGGAAATGGGATACAGCTGGAGAGGATCTATCCTCTTAGTGGATGCATGACAAAAATGGTCCTAATACAGAGCAAGCCAAAGGCCACCGCTGCCCTGGAGACACCCTGACCTGTGTTTGATGAACTTAAACACACAACTTCTAAGAGATTTTCAACTATAGGATAAACAATTTTTAACTTTTTTCCTCTTAATGGAAACCACACTTCTATCACCCTTTGGATACAGTTTGCTCTCCTGGATGAAAAATAACCTGTGTAATTCTCAATGTTCATGTTTTCTACTAGAGACTTGAGAAATTCAGATATGGAAAAATAAAGATTCAGATGGCATTCTGAATTCCCTCTCTTCATTGTGCACTTTCTTCCTTCATGTGCTCTATTCAAAAGATACACAAACATAGAATGGCCAAAAGATATTCAACGTCAAAGTAGAATGAATGTGCTTCTAATCAGTTCGGCAAATTTGCCTTACTTTTTCTTTGAAATAAGTTGGGCAGGGCTAGCCTGGATCTGGGAGTCATGGTCTCCATGAACAGAAATTACTGTTTTTGTTTTGTCCGAGTCAACGACCAGGAGATGCTTTCCACATGAGGCCCAGGCCTCAGCAGACAGCCCTTTTATTAGGTGTTTCCCTAGATGCAGGGACTGAAAGGCAAGAGGCAGAGAACAATTCTTGCTTTTAGCACTGCAAAAGAAAGTCAGACAGGGAAAAGGTCAAAGTCGCTGCCTCCAAGTTAAACTGAGATCGCATGGAATGGCGGAAACACCTGCTTGACTGGATTTTATAAGAACTGCTCTAATGCGTTGTCACTGGGCATCCTTCCCTCCTGGTTATTTAAGCTGTAATTTATTTTCAAATTGAGGATTTGATAACTTTAATATGCTTCTAGTGCTAAAAAAAAAAAAAAAAAGATCTTGGTTGTTGATGGATGAGACTTTGCAAAATGTAATTTATGTGTTGTATTTTCACGCGCTCCTCACTGAAGGACACCCTTGTTAACGCTGATAACACCCATTTCCTCTTGGTCCTCTGAAGCTAATTAGAGCCACTGTCTACTGCAAAAATAATCAATAGCTTTCCACAGTAGATCACCTAGAATCAGACCCATATGCAATTAGTCCAGTGTAGACACACAGGGATATCTTAATTAAAACAAGCTATGCCTTGTAAGAGATATGCTGTCATAAGTGACTGGAATTCCAAATATTTTGATGCATGTAATGGGTTCATTCAAAGGATGTGTTTAGGAAACCTTTCACTGGTCAAATTGGTTTGATGCATTTTCCTTGACAATATTTTGAAGTGGAAAAAGTTGGTCCTTTGCATTATCCATTTATGCTTATTAACATTTGGATATAAATGCACTTCAAACACCAATTGAGCTGACAGACTATGCCTTCATCTTGGATTTAATCGATTTTCCACCCCAGTAATTTGACTAATTCTTACAAGGCAAACATCAGTGGGCAACGGGTGGGACATGGGTGTCATGGCGTCTTCCTCCAGCCCCTCTTCTGATGTGACAAGAAAGGCAATGCTCCCCAGCACTCTGTGTAGGTGGAATCTCCTCTCCTCTATGCGGGTTTGGCGAAACTTGGCAACCAGAACCCAATCATTATAGATTCTAAATCTCACCATTTCGACCAGATTTCCAAAGCACACATTTGGGTCTACTCAGGGGAGAGAATGATGGAAGATGACAGGCAGTGCTCAAGCTGGATGCTTTGTATCCCCAGTCCTGTTCTGTTCTGGGCATCTGTGCCAACCAGCTCGTCTCTGCAGACGTCACATTGACCTTGACGCATCAAATTTTCTTCTTCACATGGTCAGGCCTGGTCTGTCATGGAGGACGGAGAACAAGATGTAAGCCGACTTCTGATAACCTCCGGACCAAACTGTTTTCAACCTCAGCCAAGCCATTGCTGCTGGGAGTGAAGATTATCCTTACGGGGAGAACTCTCTACCCTAGCATGGATCTGCTTCAGGAATGAGGGCAGCATGTCCCCATCCCGTCCCAATCAAAGCTGCCTTTGTCAGACACAACAAAAACTGAGGTCCTGGATCGCGTGGATGGCCAGAGTGCCATCGGACATTGCAGAACATTTACGAGTGGCCACCGGTATCTTCAGAATCATGCGTACTTGCAGTCCAGGACGTGATCAAAGACAGTGATCCTGCTTGTCCATAGCAATGTGGCATAGAGCCTTCTGCTCAAGCACAAGGCTCCTTGAAGTCTGCTTCCAACAGGCTGTAGTCAGGAAGTTAGTATCGGAGCTGACACCACGTATGAGAGGAAAACAAGCTCCGTAGATTTTGTATTAAACCACCAGTCAAAAAGGAGCCAACATCAGTACCGTCAAAATATAGAAAGCCAATAGATGAAATCATTGAGTATTGAGTAGTAATGTTTTTTTTTCTACGTAGGCCCTCCCATGTGTCAAGGGTATGATTAGAGCGGCGATGCATCAGCTATACTTGACTGGAGTTAGTTTAAGGGCTTCTCGTTTGGGTGAGGTGAGGGAGAGTGTCATTCAATGACCAAGGCTCTGGAGTTTCACTCCCACACTCACTCTCTGTTTTCACTAGAAGACAGACACTACAGGTGGACATGGCAGGTGCTTTCTGTTTGGTAGGAGAGTGAACAACTGTTTACAGAACATAAACATGAGCGCGGAAAAGGATCATACAGAGAGGTGAACACGGGTACAAGATTATTTACACAAAATCTGCCAGGATTCTCTTGAAGAGAATCTTTTGATCTGTGACCAAAACAGCTTGTTAGGCTATGGTTATGTCATCAGAAATAAAAGCCATTACATGAAATGTGGAAGATTCTTGGACAATACCAACTCTTTCACTAGCTAGTAAAGGCCAGAGTTAAATTGCTAAAAACAAAACCAAACCAAACCCATCATCATCATAAAATCATGGCGCCAGTTGGCTTTACAGCCAAATTTTACACATTGCCCCTTTACAGCACAACATACTCCCAAAGCCTTTGGAGTCTGGAATGTACTGGGTATCCCATAGAAGCCCTAAGGATCACAAGAAGCTTTCTTTAAAAACAATGAAAAGGAAAACAATAACAACAACAAAAAACGTTTCAGTAGGATGAAACTGTTTGAGCAATGTCTCAACTGAGTGCCTAAAACTGGAATTTCAGATATACAAGAGGACAGGAAACAGATAACTGGGTTTTTGTCTTTTTACATGTCCATATTGTTTTTGAAAGGCAGCTACAATGTTCCTGCCAAAGACAAAGAAAAGAGGGTGGGCAGGGCAGTTACCACCAGAAGCAGCCCTGGACTTAGACCACAGCGTGGAGGAGCAGCCATCGATTTTGTGGTTATGTGGCTGGAGGCACCCGCGAGACCATCCTTTTCATAATCACGCTGTAAGAAAGAACATTTTCATTAGCATCCACCGCACATATTCATTCTATCACCGTGTATTTTAACCGCACATCTTTCTTTCTTCCGCGCCCTACCCGCACCCCCTAACTAGCTCTATCACTCACCAAAGCTGACCCAGGGTTTTACCAATTCACTGACTGTAGTTCTCTGGGAAGCGTCATGAATCTGGGTGAGGACTAGATACTTGTGATAAACTGCTCAACATTTATTTTCTTGCTCCTCTCACAGATTTTCAAAATTAGGGGAAAGTAAAAGTGAATTGCCATTGCCCCCTCTCCTCTCCAGATACCCCAGTAACTATGCAACATGGAACCCTTCTCCTGCTGGTACCAGTAACTGAGAAGGAATGCTGGCTGTCCCTCCCCAAGAAGGAAGGAGGACAGGGAGAATTATCTGAGAAAACCTGCCCAGGCCAGGACTTGGGAAGATAGAGCTGAATCACAGATTGCACTGGAGACCGGCAGAGTAGGCAGTGGTAGTCTTGCCCTTGATCAGCCATCCAACTCTAGAGTTTATAAAGAAGCCTTCCCTGCTCATTGTTAGGTGAGCCCAAGTCAGAACCCAGGCTTCTGGACTCCCAGCCAGGACAGCTGTCCTCTAGGATGCATTCCTCTACTCCCTGCCCTAGCACGTGCTCAGTCCCATTCTGCTGCATCTCACCACAGTGACCTATGATCATGATGACATCATCCATCTCCTCACCTGTAAATTGGGGAGTAATGTGGCCTGCCCCAGATACCTCTGGGTTGCTATGGCAATGAAAGGAACTGTAGACGGAGGACATCCAGTAAGCAGTGAGAGTCACCTTCTGTCCCGGATGATATTATGTGACTGTGGCATTGGGACAAGGGTATTCTTGCTGGGTCTGGCTCTGAGATGAGGAGCTGGGTCCCACACTTAGTTCTAACTTTGTGCACTGGGGTCCAATGACTTGTACTTTGCTCCAAGGCCACAGGACCATGGAGGGTGCCTTACATACGGAAATGTTGCTCTCTTCTTCTTTCACATCAGACCCTGCCCCAGGGGCTCAAAGACTCTGTCCCTAGAAATGCAGGGAGGCCCAGAGAGAAACATAACTTACATCAGAAAGACAGAGGTGTGTACTGCCCGACATGTTGGATTTCAGCTTCTGGGCCTGGGGAGAGATGAACACACACACACACACATAAAATGACTCCTATGTAACATGAAAGATTAATTGCTGATGACCCATTAATCAGCTGTCTAGGGTGGTGCTGTTAATAGAAATAGGTGAGCCCCACGTATAATTTAAAATTTTCCAGTAGCCACATAATTAAATAGATAGCAGGTGAAGTTCATTTTAATCATGTATTTTATTTAATCCAATATTTGCCATCTCAATATGCAATCAATTTTAATATTATTGAGAACATTCCTTTTTCTTCATTCTAAGTCTTCAAAATACGACACAGCATGTCTCAGTTCAGACCTTTCTCAGTGCAAAGGCTCAGTAGTTCCCTGGGATTAATAGAGGCATCATAGGACAAGGGTATAAAAGACAAAGTTTTGAAGTCACTTATATTTTGAACTCATTTATGTTTCTGAATGTTAATTTTTAGGAAGAACCTTCAAGGTAAAAACGTTGCATTAAAAATCCCCATTTACTAGTAATATAGAGATCGGTGCTCCAGAAGTGTGCCGGTTGGTTCATTTCTTTATTCATTACTCCAGTCAAGACTTACCAAGCTATTTTCCAATGCTGGGCATATGGCCATAGGAACAAAAGGATGCAGTCTCTGGGCTCATGGGGCTGCTTCCTAGTGAGAAAATCCCTCACTGCTTGGGAGCTGAGACACAGAACAGGAGCTCTCTTAGAAGGGTCCCCTCGAAGAATTGAGAAACTGTGCAGGACGTGACACCCCTGATCCACCATTCTTAACACTCAGTTGCAAGGACATTGAGCTGTGAGAACTTTAAGTTACCTCACTCCTTGCAGTTGGACAGATGGAATGAGGCTCCACTGGGCTTACACCTGAGAATGGAGTTGAGGGACAGTGTCCATTGCTCAGATAATTACCATGGAAACTGATGGCCCAATCCGACCTCTTGTTTTGTAAAGGTCAACGATTCAGGTGCAGAGAAGTGAAGTGCCTTATCCAAGAGCAATTTACTTGTGAGTCAGGATACAGACCAGGTTTCTAACACTCTTGAAGGAAAACATCCTCTTTCTTGCGTGACAGCATTTCTTGCTGGGAATCCTGGCATGCTTTGACCTCTTTGGGCTCAACCCGCCCCTCAAATCCACAACACCCCTCCCAGGACCCCTACCTACTCAACTAGGAGCCCATTAGCACCGAAAGTCACAAAGCTCATTTGTCAACAGGTTGGCTGTGGTCAAGCATCGCACCTGAATGGAGGAGTCTCTGGGCAGGCAGCTCCGCGTGGAAGGCACTGGAAGGCCTCCTGCTGCAGGAAGACAGCAACTCCCTGAAGCCATGCTAGCTGAAACGGTAGCATCTGCGCCCAACGAGGAATTACAGACCATAAAGCTGCTTGGGAGGCCTCATCGTCTTTACGTATATTTGCATAGATGCCAGCTGTGACTATGAAATGGAAACCTTTAAGCAGGCATCAAGAATAAGACACTGTGAAGATCCCCAGGCTGTTCAAAGGTCACTAAATGTTACGTGTAAGAAGATCAGAGGGGAAATTGGAAGAGGAATTGAACTTTACTCCAAAGCCTACTTGGAATCTATATTCAGAGCAAATCTGGTCCATTGCGTTGTCACCCGCAGAGAATAACGTGGGGAACGTCACGTGTTATTTCTGTGCAAGAAATAAATTGGAATTGTGCCCAGACACCAAAGCGGCCCCAAAACATCGCATTCTGTCTTGTCTTTTCTAGGCCATGGTCTACAAGAGGCAAACTTTTGTTGAGGGCTTTCGCATAACGAAGAAGTTTACTAAAACGTGCTGAGAAGGTGGATGGACTTCTAGTCTGGGGCACATTGTAACTTCAAGCTGTTTCTGGTCTTGCCCTCACAGCTAAATTGCCCGTGGTGGCCCCTAAGAGTTCTAAGGGCGAGGTAGGCCTCCTTCCCACTTGGTTCTGCAGAATTAGCACCAGCGCCCAGGGTTTTCCTCATCGTATACAAAACCTGAGTCTCACCAGCTATACATCTGATGTCACTTTGGCACCCATTGAAGTACTGGCATAATGGTCACCATGATGAAATGATTGTAAAGGGGCTTCCATTAACCCACTAGAAAAGTCTCCTATCTTAATAGATTTTCTTAACTGATCTATGGACCTGCATAGGTAGGTTTCTGAGTGTTCAACTATGTGCAGGATTATAGTCATACGACGGGGCAGATGTGCACAGATCTCACTCCCCAGGCTCTTGCTCTACCTGAGAATGGCTGGGTTCACTGTTCAATCACATGGGAAGATTAATTGAGGCCAGTTCCAAGTCTGTAAGATCTCTGGACTCTTCATCCCCCAAGGTGAGCATCCTGTTGGCCACTTATCAGAAGGAAATGGTCACCTCCTGGCTTTGTTTCCTTGTAACCCCACTGGCTTCACTAAATCTGGGGGCAGCAGCCCCAAGCTCATCTTGCCTTGAGGACCATTCCGGTTGGTGTAACTGGATGAAATGCTGAATAAAAGTAATAGTGTACAGCCAGGCCCCTGCAGTTGCTCTGAGACAGCGCCATCTCTCCTGTGAAACACCTTCCAGTCCATGGAAGCCATTAGGACTCTGAAGACTTATTGGTCCACACACACAGACCTTTAAGTACTCTGCTTACAGAACAGATTCATGCAGCTTCCCACTGGGCGATCCTGGGTTCCACCTGAACCTAGCAGGGGCCTCCAGAAGTTCTGTGAGTCTGACCTGCATAGACTGAATGCCAGCAGCCCGGGCAGAGTGAAAGGCTGGATGTCCAGGGCCCCTCAGTGTTCAGAAGCTGTGGATCAGGGGTGGGTGTCAGAGCCTGGGAATTTGACTGGTGCCTATCAGGGTGGTGGCATTTGACCATCAGTCCTAGTTGTAGTCTGAACCCTGCCAGGGACCCCTGAAGTCCGAAATCTACCTACGCAGCTCCAGAGCCCACCTAAGAAAAGCTGGTTTTTAAAGCCTTTTGTAGAAACCTGAGCAGCCTGACGTTCCCACATCTTAAAGGCTTTTATCCTGAGCATTTTTTAAAACACTGTCAAGCTATCGCTATTTGCTAGTCAGGTATGATAAATGCTAACATCAAATTACAGGGCGTCCCCTACTTTCCACTCCTGCAAAGAGTATTTTCAAACTTTAAATGCTGTCTTAGTCTTAGTTGATGAACATTGGGAGGGTCCCAAGAAAGTCTTTTTTTTTTTTCTTTTAAGGTTTTATTTATTACTTTTCAGAGAGAGGGGAAAGGAGAGAGGCAGAGAGGGAGAGAAACGTCAATGTATGTATGGTTGCCTTTCACCTGCCTCCAGCTACAGACCTGGCTGGAGACCTGGCTTGCAACCTAATCATGTTGCCCTGGCTGGGAATTGAACCAGCGACCTTTGGGTTCACAGGCTGGTGCCTTAACCACTGTACTACCAGCCAGGGCCCAAGAAAGTCTTTTTTTAAAAAAAGGTCTCAGCCCTTGTAAGATAGGAAGTGAGTTAGAAAGTGGAAGAGCACCGTTTATCGCTGGGTTCTAGATGGGTAAAACCAAAAGTGTAACAGCAGCAGCATTGGCACGGCGCTCAAGGTCATGGCTGTGAGCCGGCGGCCCGGCTCATTAGCAGAATGTGTAGGACGGCAGCCTGACCTACCCAGGCACTGAACCTTACAGTGTGTGGCTTTAAAATATGATGTCTCTTAAAAAAGAGAGGGGGGAAAAAGAAACGAGGAGAACGGATTCATTTGTCTAAAAGTCAATTTGAACCATTGTTACAGCCCGTTGAAAAATGCATTATTTTACCTCTTCTAGGAAAGAGTGTTTCCCAGCAGCTAAAATTCACTGCGCTGTGGTTACAGGGTGGGAGGAAGATGCCTGACTCAGATCTAGGGGGAGACACCACGACCAAAACACAGAGCCACAAAGGTGGTGGCTTGAAAATGGAGAGATGAAAAGGATACGGCAGAAAAGAAACCCACCCCCACACCAGCCGCCTTGCTGCGCTCCTGGAAACGCAGAGAACATGTTCTCGAGACACTCCATAAGCCTGTCCAGCAGCATTATAAAATTGTCACCGGCCAGTAATCCACAAGCACAAGCACGTCCGGTAACAGAATTTGCACAGCACAGTCTTTGCGGGGCCAGACCTCACCTGTTCCTGGCACGAGAGAGTTAACAAATGCATTAGAGGCTGTTAACCTCTGTTACCTGGAGTCAGCCTGCAGACTCTCCAGCCTTTTACCTCTGTGATTAGCATTTGGAAAGCCGGCCATGGGGCCAATGGCCTTGCTCCGCAGAACACACAGAAACACGTCATTTGTAGCTCCCAGCAGCCACTGTGCCTGCACTCACCGCTTCTGCCCACAGGAGGCTCTCCCCGGCCTCAGGGGCCAAGCAGTCAGGCCTCGACCGGCAGCTCACTTGCTCTGTTTCTGGAGCTGGAGACTTGAAAGTGCACCCACTCAGAACCCGGCGATTGCAGCCCCAGGACCCCATTTCGGTGGGGAAGTCAGTGTTTAATCTCGGGGTTTTAGGCAGCTGTCAGCCAGCAGGGTATGGAACATTTCTCCGCTCCCGTCCATGTGTTAAGAAAGGCCCGTTTCTGCTCTACCTCCAGAAAATTAAACCCAAGGAAATCGCCCAATCCAAGAGCAGCAGACTGTCCAGGCTGCAGCCAAATGGTCATAATTAATGATGCTTCTGGTTCTTTTCTCCCTTGCTTTACTGATTGGAGTGATTTGCTATATTAGGAACCTGTTTGCTTAATGACAGAATGCAAGCAATAAACAGGGAAATACACAGACTGTAAAATGCAATCAACTTTGCTCTCCAGCACCTTACCAAGTACCTAGCTGCATCCATCACACTTGTCAATAGCAGTTTATTAGCATCTGAGACTCTTCTGCAGCATAAATTGGAGCTTTGCTGGGGGAAATCATTGCATGAATTCTTCCCGCAATAGTCCGGAACTCACAGCCTTTTCTTGGTTTAAATCTACACGTATCTTGCATTTTCTTGTCAGGCACAGGAAGAAGGATGGGCCCTTCATTCTGAAGGATAACTGAGCAGACTAACCTGCTTCCGAGTCTGCATTTTTCACATTGCATTTTAATAAAATGGACTCACCTGATTACACATTGTATGGCTGATACGCAGATCTATACACCTGTGTATATGGGTAGTGCTTGCTATTTCACGATTCTATTGTGCACTTGATGTGTATTTCCCTGATAATTTCTGCACAATAAAAAAAGAAAAAAGGAGCTGCCTGCTGCTGCATCTGAGCTAAGTAATGGTAGACTGCCCTGTGCTCTGTAGTTTTACACTCTCTTCAGCTTTTCGGATTTTGCCTTTTGTGCTTGGGAGAGGCAGGGGAGGTTTTACTGCTGGTCTGGTCACACACAGTTGGCCAGCCTTTCCAAAAGCCTTTCCACTGTCCACTCTGAAACACACCTTCCTGGTGATTTGCTTTCTCTACAAACTTGGTAATGACCACTTGCAACCGCTGGCCTGAAAAATGCACAGTAAGCTCAGCTATGTAAAACAAATGGACGCGTAACTAAGGCCCGCTCTGGGCCCCTGGGCCTGGGGTTTCATCTCTCAGAGCCCGTGCTGGGCAGAGAAGGGATCCATTTCTTCCAAGCTGACTGAGGCCAGCCCCTTGGACCCTGGCACAGGTCTGGAAGAGCTGAGGGGCTGTGAGGAGGACAAGGGTAGGATAAGACGATAAGACCAATGTCCTTCTCTGAGAAGGGCATTTCTCAGAAGGATAATCTTGGGCAGCGTCTCTACCCTTGTCTCTTCAATCCATTCCCTCCAAGACGGTGTCTATGTATAGCCTGCACCTCAGCCAAAAGGCTGTCATTACATTAAGCTCTGAGAAGGCCTTATAAAGATATTTCACTCAGCACAGGTTCAGGAAACCCACAGGGTGCCAAGATTTGTTAGTCTGGCAGGCTCCGGGCAGGTTGGACCGGGTCAGAAGAAGGGGGTGAGGAAGGCCTGAAGGCGAGCTTCCTTATCAGGAAAAAGCACAGGCTCAGGTTCTGACTGGGTTGTCAGATTGAGTGGGGAAAGGTTTGGGGGTGCGAGGAAGAGGGGAAGGAGGAGGAGGCCTTGAAGGTGACGTGTGCTCATGTTCTAGAATCTGGTAGTTCTTGGATTCCTGACATCTGTGGGATGTACCAAGTTTTACTGTTTCGTTTGGGTTGAGCCTAAAGTAGAAACCACCCCTTACCTGACAGGATTGGGGACTGGGCCCACAGGTCATCAGGTAATTGAGAAATTAAGCTAAAGGGCAAAATCATTACATCACTTAGAAATTATATACTTGTATCCAACTTTTAAAAATTTCATAGCTTCTTTCTCTTTTTAATTATGGTAAGAACACTTACCATAAAAAAATCTGCCTTTTGAATAAAATTTTAAGTGTACAACGCAGTATTGTTTTTAATAGGTACAAGGCTGTATAGCTTATTTATCTTGCTGAAACTGTATACCTGTTGAAGAACAACTCGTCATTCCCCCTCCCTCCCCCTAGCAACCGGAATTTCCAATCTGTTCTTTGCTTTCAAGAGTTTAACTCCTTTAGGCACATTACGTAAGTGGAATCACGCAGTATTTGTCCTGTGATTGGCTATTTTCACTTAACAGAATATCGGCCACATTCATTCATGTTGTCACTATTGCTGGATTGCCTTCTTTTTTGAGGCTAATATTTCATTACATGTATTTCATTAAAATTTTAACATCTGATTTACTGATTTTTGGACACATGAGCAAGGTCACTGTCTTTTCAAAGTTTTTTAAAGAAAGCATTTACTGAGCAGAGGTCGCTGGCTTAGGCTTTGGGTTAGGCTGCCTTGCTCACACCTGATCCAAAGGCTGTCTGTCTTTTTATTTTTTAAGGAATTAGCCTTTTCCGATGTAGTCAACTTAGAGTTCATTGAAACAACTATGTTTTCTTCTTTTTTTTGAAATAAAAATAATTTTTTTTATTGTTGTTGTATTACATCCATCCCCTTTTTGCTCCCCTCTGTCCCCCTCTCCACCCACCCATTCCCCTCAAAGTCAATCCCACCTGTTGTCCATGTCCATGGTTCCTTTATACTAGGTTCTTGTCTAAGCTGCTCCCCTTCTTTGCCTCTACCTCCCCCCTCCCCCCAACCCCATTCCCCTGACCACTGAAGGCCTATTCATTGTATTCATATACTTGGTTCTGTTTTGCTTGTTGTTAGTTTTGCTCATTATTGTCCCGTAATGGGTGAGATCATATGATATTCGTCCTTCACTGACTGGCTTATTTCACTAAGCATAATACAGAAACAACTATGTTTTCTTTTGTGCCCTTCTTTCCATCATTGGGGTAATATTGAATTCAACAAGATAAGCAAAATATTGAATACGACAGCACAGAAAGGTGTGAGGACGAATAAATGTGCCTGGCTCTTCGAAGCCTCTCAGGGGGCCGGAGCAAAGGGCAGGGGTGAGCCAAGGAGAGAGGCCAGACACTTGGCGTGCTCAGCCTGCCCTGGGCGTTAACGTTCACAGGGAGACGGCGAGGTCAGCTGTTCAGATACCCTGCGTAGAAGTCCTTTAGAATCCAAGCTACTGTTGGTGACCTCTTAGCCTCTCTGTGGCCCCTGTGCCAGTCGTTCTTGGCTCCGCAGAGAGATGGGGAAATGTGAAAGCTATTTTGGCTTGTGTACGTATTAAATACAATTGGCTCAGGATCTCATGTATCTCCTGGGATTTAAAAGTGAAGGCGGTGGGCGAAAGAGGGACAGTCGGGTGAGATATGGCAACTGTCCTCCATTAGCTAAGCTGCCCCTCACACTTGCCGGCCAGCTCTGGCACCCCATAAAAACGATGCGGCAGCTCCCCGCTAGCAATTTAACGCTCACGGCAGGACGGCAAGCGGCGTTGAGTGCAGAGTCTGTCCGGAGCAGGCAGCTTAACGTGCACTGGAGCTGGCCTTCCTCTTTCCGCATCCGCCCAGGGTCATCTCACATCTCTCTCGCTGTTCTCCAAGCTGGGGCAAACTCACCTTGCCAGCGGCATCAGAAAACTGTGCGTTTGCAGATCGTGGTGAACTAGCTTGGGTAGTAAAACATTCCGACAAGAAGCAATGAGATGTCGTTGGGAAAAGGATGCCTAATGAACAACGAGATGATGCCAGGCAGTGTGCGGGAGACATTCTGGTTTGGGGCGGGGGGGAAGTGCTCTGTGGCGTAGACGATCAGGGTGGCCCTGAAATGAAACATTGGTCTTCTCGAAACGTGCAAGTTGGAAGTGCAAACGGGCAGGAGCAACAGAGCAGAGTCATCATGGTCCCTGATGAGAGGTGCGAGAGACCCATCCCCGCTGACATGTGCCCTCATCGCCATCAGATAATATTTATTGAGCCCCTCATTCTTCGGCGCATTTATGTGCAGCTGAGAGCGGCCCCGTAATGGCTCCGTGGCTGATGGTGACAACTAAGGTTTGAGAGGACAAACCGTGGTCTGGACAAATAACGGGCCCGGGGCTTTTGTTCACTCTGGTTCACAAGATGGAGCACCGTTGGTGCCGCAGTCCATGAGGTGACAGCAAAATGTTTAAAAAGTTTCTTTAAAAATGTGCTCTTCGAAGACAAAGAAAAATGTTTTAGAAAATAGAGGAAAACCAAATAGGCTAATGGGATGAGGACCATGACAATTACTTTTGGTAAGAGCCTGTGGTGAGAGCAATCCAGCTACATTTTACTGAGTGCACCCAAGGGCTGACAGGAGCACCCCCCTTTTGTACAGACCGGGGGCCCTGAACTTGGGCTGAGCTGGCCCAGCTTTCTGCAGTTTATAGTGACTGCGCTGAGATTTAAGCTCTTCGACTCCAAGATCCATGCGTGCAGTGTCTCCATGTGAGGTAGGACCCACACTAGCTCCCGCAACCTTTAGATCAACCCTTGGAACTAGTTCTCATTACCCTGGTGATCACTGGTGAGGGGTTCTGACAGGGCAGCAATAGCACAAGGTCACGCAGCTGGCATCAACAGGGCCAGCTTGGGCAGCCTAGGCTCCACCAAGGGACAGTCAAGGAGTCTGTGGCACAAGGGGGTCCTCCCAAGCCTCACCCCAGACACCGGAGAAACTTGGGCAAATGTGACTTCTGCCAGAAGTCAGAAGTAGAGCCGATCCTGGTGGGTTTTGTTTCCAGAGAGCCCCGAGGTGAGCACCCCTCATGTCACAGCCTGTCGTAGAGGGGCAGGCAGGAGATGGCCACTCAGGGGGGAAACTCATGCAATGTCCCCTCCTGTCGTCCCATGCTTCCTTTCTAGACAGCCTCATCTGTAATGTGACTCCTCTTGGGCCGCAGATAGGAGGGGAGGGGGCCCTTCATGGAACCTCACCCCTCAGAGAGGCAGAGCTGTTTTCCTTCCATTGTGAGCTCCGTGGCTCAAGCACATGTGACGCTGATTATTCAGGGACACATGGTTGGCTAGAGGTCCTAAGGATAAGAGGTCAGTGGGGGATATAAGAAATTAGATTTATTTATGGTATGTGATCTAAGTGTGCTCAGAGGTATTCTTGTAGGTTTCCCTGAACAAGAGAGAATATTTATAGCTAAGATGGTACAGATCCCTATTCCTTTTTATTACGCATGTTTATTAGCCAGAAATTGGGTTAAGCAATTGGCTGAGCACTGAATCACTGTCCCTCTGATGCATTACTTTCCAGTGGACCACAGGTGTAGGTAGCCTAATGGCTCTTCCCTGAATGCACAGAAGGGGCCTGGCCATCTGATCATCCCTATCCCTAAGTTGTTATTCTCATTTTTGGAGAAAAATGGTTAAAAAAAGATAAGTGGTCATAAAAAGTTAGTTCCACCTAAGGCCCACTTTTGCAGGGTACACGCCCTATATGATGCCCAACTTCATATCCCAGATGAATTTTGGTCTACAGGTCATCAAACACCCCTGTAGTACTAGCATCTCCTCTCTCATGGTCAGCGCAGACCAACCAGGAAGGTAACAAAATAATAATAAAATAACTTCTGTGCTGCAAGTTCTGTTACTGTGCCGAGGACTTTTAATTTGTTTCATTATCACAACCTTCCTGGTGGCAGTGCTCATTATTCCCATATTACAGATGATGAATCCAAGATTAAGGAGATTAAACTACTCGTTAAAAAGTCTGATCCTTCCATACTTTCTACTCTGAAGTGCAACAGCTTCTTTTTCTTGAACAAAAATAAAGTAAAAGCAGCATTGAGAACCAACCATGCCACGCAGTTGGCCTATGGCCTGCGTGAGCCCTTGTCAAGCTCTGCACAGGACATGCTTAGGTTACAGCACCGCACATGGAGCTTGGTTTTGGAGTGAAGTAAATGGTGGGGTTGCTCTTACTGCCCAGAGGACCTCAGAGTCACCAGGTGCTCCCCTTCTTGCTGTTATGATTTGGGGGCTGTCACAACCTGGGGCAGATAGCAGGTGGACACAACAGATGAAACCTGGAGACACACCTGTCCCTAGAATGCATTCCAGCTGTGGCATCATGACTGCGATGCCCTCAGGACAGACAGCCTTAACTTGTTTCAACCAACACCCCATTTCACCTAGAAATCCTCTGTAGCTGACAAGGGAGGGGGAGGCAACTAGAGAACTGAGTGGGAGCCAGAAGATAGGGCACCCATTTCATTTCAGGATGAGGCAAGAGTGGGATGCTAGCCAGCATGGGTGACCTCCGTCCAACCTACCAAGTGGTAGTGCAGCATCAGCTTCCCTGTGATCCACATCCCGGGTGCCACTGTTTATAACACAGGGTGGAAATGGGCGGTGAGCCCCACTGCCCTGGAATGCATCCCAGAGAGGAAGGAGCCCAGCCGCCTGGGACTTCCCTGGCTGTTGCCATGTCTGTGTCACAAAGCTGGCCCAAAGCTGGTTTGCCCTAAAATTGCACTGTACCCGAGTGTCCTGGGACCATATTCCCAAGGCATGCCCGTGTGCTCCATGGTAACCAAGTTTGCATAACTGGTTCAGGGCTGCCTCATTATTGCCTTCAGTGGTCTGACAATGGACCCTCTGGAAAATCTCAGAAATAAAAGAACATGAGCTAGAATTCCAATGACAACATGAGATAGTGCTTTCTTCCCAATGCAATATGCTAATACTTCTATCACTTCAAGCGACAGTATACAAGTATATGAGAATTTAGGACTCTGTTTTGTCACTCACTTCCCAGGATAGTGAACTCTGGGGTATCTGGAAGCATTACGAAGGCTTCATTGGCGTCAGGAGCTGGGGCTGACATGGTACGACAGAGGGGCCATCTGTGAAATGACGCACCCTCTCAAAAGAGATCCAATGGACAGCCTGTTCCTGCTGACACTGCTGGCCTAGCTCGTACTCACCTTGGACTTGGCAACTAGGCTTATTCTAGCTATAGAGATTAGGGATGAAAGAAACAAAAGGAGAGAAAATGCATAACAGAGATACAGCGCTCTGTGTGCTTATTTGGGACTTTGTGGTTGAGAAAAAAAGAGATGGCACCCTCTGCCTTTGCTGGAAAGGTGGCATCTGGGTTCATTAAAGGTGTGCACTGGATTTTGATAAAGGCTATTTTTCTAAGTCATTAAATTGGATTTTAGGAACTTTACTCTTCCTCATTCGAACAATTATTAAGCTATGAAATAGAATGGCACAATTGCTGAAACCGTAATCTGAAATTTTACAGCCGGCTCTAAACTGCTATATTATTAAACTAAACTAAAGATGCTCGAGCCCATTACAACTTTATAAATGAATTATAAAGCCCTTTAGTGCTGATAAAAATCATCTTAAATGACTATTGTGTGGTCCAACAATACGTGGAACTGAAGTTTGCTACAATGCAAATGTGCCGATCGCACAGAAAGCGCGACTTGAATTAAGTTTGCAGACGCCTGAAGCCCCACAGCATGTGCTTCTGCAGGCAGAGAACACCTGAAGCCCGCTGGGCAGGAGAGCGCATCCTCCTTAGGTCACAGGATTAGTGAAGAGTCAGTTTCTCTTGTGAGGTTCAAAGGTGGCGCTAATGACCCTGAGCAGGACCCTGTGGACTAGGAAAGGCTTGTTGTGCTAATAGCCTTTCCCCGCTAATGTGAGACTTGGACAATGACAAATGCTTAGCTACTGAGTACCTACCTCTTCGCTATAGGCTGAATTATGTCCCTCCAAAATTCATAAGGTGAAGTCCTAATCCTCAGTACTTCAAAATGGGACTCCATTTGGAAGTAGTGTCTTTGAAGAGAGTTCCTTTAAACTGAGACCATCTGGCTTGGCCTTAATCAAGTCGGACTGGTTTCCTCTATAAGCAGAGGAAATGTAGACCCACCAAGGGGCACTGGGGATTCTCACACCTCCTCAAGAAAGGCCATATGAGGACCTACAGAGAGGGGGCAGCCATGTGCATGCCGAGGGGAGAGACCTCCTAAGACACCAACCCTATTAGCACCTTGATCTTGGACTTCCAGTCTCCAGGAAGGTGAGAAAGGTTATTGGTTCAGCCACCCAGTCTGCTGTACTTTGTTTGGGCGACCCTAACACACAAATACACCACACTCTGTGATATGCATCCCTCCCAGGAAGCCTGGCCCTTCAGACAAAATTCCTATTTCTTTCGTACAGGTTAAACTCGGCAATCTTCCATTGCCAACGGGACTTGAGTGAAAATCGGAAATGCACTGCAGCACGCCAGATTGTATGGCGGCCTTAACGGAGTCATACTCAATTCGGAGCTCTGAATTCAAGCACTCTCCTGGCTGAAGGGCTTTGAAAATGCTCCATAGGCAGTTATTTGAAAAAAAAAGTGTTTTTACAACAGCCTCTTTCCTCCCAGGGCTAATGTGGGTGGATTCTGGGATGTGGCTTCCCTCTGAGCTCATTGCTGGCACCTGCAGCCTGGAAGATTAAGTCCCAGGATGCCACCGGCAGCCTCTCCAGCCTGGGAGTAGCCAGGACTATCATGCTGGGCCCCGACGCTACTTGGCAGTCGGGTCCAGAGTTCTGCTGTGAGGCTTCCAAAGGCAGCCTGGGTGGGAGTAGGGGTGGGGGACGCTGTGGTTTAGTACTTCCGCTAAGGGAAGGCACCTCCACCCCCACCCCCACTCCACACACACAGAGCTCATTTCTCCCAGAGTGGGGAAATCAACTCACTCTGAGCAGGAGACCATTATGGAAAGGAAATGCGAGGTGTAGCCAACATTTGGATTTTTTTGATGAGACCAAAGCAACGGTGGGTGCTAGAACACACTTTGTAATTTGCAGGAGTGATGGAAACCTCACAAAGACCATAAGCCAAATAGCATACGCACCATGCGGCACCAAGACCATTTTCTTAAACAAAA
This sequence comes from Noctilio leporinus, assembly GCA_004026585.1. Classification (NCBI taxonomy): domain Eukaryota; kingdom Metazoa; phylum Chordata; class Mammalia; order Chiroptera; family Noctilionidae; genus Noctilio; species Noctilio leporinus. The sequence continues at coordinate 154,212 of PVIW01001973.1, read as the reverse complement.
GGCTCAGGGCACAGCATCTGCGTTGTCACAGTCATTTAGATTCAGAGCACGCGATGAGGGCTCAGTGTGGATGTGTCTGGCTCTGGCCGTAGGATCCTAGCCAGTCCCTACCCTTCCTAAAACACCCTCCACAAAGTCCATACATGGGAAAACCCCCTGTGGTTTGGTATAAACATTTCTATCTACTCCAGTCAGCTGGCAAAGTCTCCTTTGAAATGTCACCTGTAGGATACTTGTCTAGGATGCTAGATGGGTAAAAACATCACTCAAGAAGGTGACAATGAAAGGCTTTGAGGACCATGGACTCCAGCAGGTCCCTGGAGAATGATTACAAGGTTCAGAGCCTCAAGTGCCCCTCTCTGAGGAGAGTGCTGGTCTTAGGAAAATTCATGTGTGTCCCAAAATGGGCCTTGGATGGTGACCAGAGCCCCCGTTCATTGTCCTTGCTTGCACTCCTAGGAGGGTTTGAGCCAGTGCACCCATCTACTCCTATGAGTCCTGGACTCCTTACCAGGTACGGAGGATGAATCCTGACAAGACTCTCAGATCCTCCACTTCCTCTGTTAAGAAAGGAAAGGGGGTCTTTTTACGTAGCCCCCATTCATTTTTTGGGCAGTGGTCCTCAACCAGTGGTAATTTTGCCACCCCAGGGACATGTGGCTACGTCCTGGGACATTTTTTATTGTCACCATTAGGGGAGGTGCTCCAGGCATCAGAGGGTAGGGGCTAAGGACACTGCTGAACACCCCACAGCCTCACAACAACCAACAGTCCAGCCCAACAGGTCAACAGGGCCAAGGTGGAACAAGCTTATTTGGAGAACAGTTCAAGGTATAACCAAGAAGCCATCGAACAATTCTTATCGACGTTTCCAAGATCAGCAGAGGAGTGTGCAAGCCACAGCAAGGCATGCCCAGGAAGATGTCACTTCTTACGGAGACTCCCCTGACTCCAAATTACATTTTAAAGCCATCACCCTGGCCTGGCCAGGTGGCTCAGTTGGAGCATCGTACCATTCTCCAAAAGGTTGCGGGTTTGATCCCCAGTGGGAGCTCAGATGGGAGGCAACCAATTGATGTTTCTCTCTCCCTCTAAAACCAATAAAAACATATCCTCAGGTGAGGATTAAAACAAAACAAACAAACCAAAAAAACCATCACCCTGACAAGGCCTTGTCACTTTCCCTTATCCAGAAAAGTCCACTCTACAGGGACAAAACCCCAGAGGCAACCACGTCTAGAAAAGTCACTGGAAAAAACAGGACCCATAAAGCAATGCGTAACTCAGCCTGGCCCTTCGGAGCATTGCTCTGTTACTGAAGGTGGGACAAAGGGGACCAGGGATTTCCAAGTGTCAAAAGTCCCATAAACTTACAAAGAATAAAATCCTATACAGCAGTACTGTTTTTGATCATGTTTTACACACAGGATCACGCTTCATCCTCATGATATCCAGGAGGATCTAGCACTGCCCCACTCCCATTTCATGGATGAGGAAACTGAGGTCAAGAGGATAAGAGAGTTGCCCAAGGTCTCATGGCGGGGAAGTGGTGAAGTGAGCATGCTCAAAATATCAACTGTAGCTTCCTTATGAGAAGTTTCAGTTTGTCCCTAGAAATAAAATTAGAATTTGCCTAGCTGTTGTCCCTGGTTCCTAGGAGATCATCTCTAAGTCTTTGGAAGTTCTTGGGTAATTGGGGTATCTTTAATTTTCAGAAGCCCTTTGGAGAATATCTGAATTTAATGAGATGACTCAGGGTGGGCTAGAAAGACCAAGGAGTTGTGGCTCAGAACCACTTGAGCTCAGCCTGGCCTCCAGGAAGCAAAGAAGGGTAGAAGACTGCATTCAAGCCAATCAATCGTGCTTCTACAATGAAACCTGAATTAAAACTCTGGGCACTGACACTCGCTGATGCTTCCTGGTTGGCGACCACACTGATGTGCGGGGAGGGAGGGGGTGGCAAAGATACAGCCTTATTCCATAGGTAATTCCATAGGAGAGGGTGCAGAATTCTCCACTGGAGACCCCTCCAGAGCTCTGCCTAACTATCTCTCCATCTGACTAGCCCTGACCTGTATGCTTTATAGCTAAACTATATTGGTAAGTATAGTACATTCCTGAGGTCTGAGTTATTTAACCTGGGAGGAGAGTTGTGGGAGCCCCTAGATTTGTGGCTGCTTACTCAGTGCAGGTGGCCTGAAGACCCCCAAAATGTGGCTAGCATCTGAAGTAAGGGCAGCCTTGCTGGGAACCGTGTCCTGAACTGGTGAGGTCCGTGCTCCCATGAACCCCAGGGCCTGGCGTCAGAATTGAGTTGTACTGCAGGGCACCAGTTGGTGTCAGAATAGGCATCATTACCTTCCTTTATGCTAGTTTATGAACCAGTCTGGCACTTCAACCTGCCAGATGTTCAACAAGATTTCGGAGACTGATTTAATCTATATTGAACGAATAATGTTACCCAGAAACAAAAAGGTGAAGTGCTCTGATTCAGATAATACAGGGGAGATATTTAACATGCATGGAGAGGAAAATGCTGCTTTTCTAGTTCTTGTCTTCTGACCACGCCATAGGTCTATTGTCCAAACCAATGGGAATAACAATAGTACTGACAAAGTTACTATCAGTATTAAGTGTGTGCGCGTGTGTGTGCATGTGTGTGTGTGTGTATAAAATGTACATACAATATGTTCTAGAATAGATATGTAGAATATAACACAATCCATGAGTACTGTACATACAGTATACATACATATGCATATAATGTGCTTAGGTCAGTATTCAACTCATGGGACATGACATTATGCACACTTGCTTTATTAATACCAGACCATAAAATGCAGAGGAAATGCAGGTTATCAAAGTAAATAGTTTTGGGATCTGTCATGTGATTAGACAGTTCATAATGTTTCCCAAAGTGGGGTCTGGGGACCACTGGTATGATATTATTTAGGTGGCTTATAAATATTTTTGTTGTTTTAAATTTAATATTTACATGGAGAGCTAGCGCACGGATTCTCCTGCATCTCACAAATGTTATTAACGGTATACCTAGCCACTGAGTTTGAGGACAGAGCAAGGGATGGTGCCGGTGGAATGCAGAAATGGGCAAGGCTGCAAGTCTGGGTCTTTGAGGCAAAGAGGCAGGGCCACTTCTCAAACATCATCTTGTCTGCAACTAAGAGTGTTTTCCGTTTACCACTGTGTTACGTCTTCCCAATGTCAGCATTGATTAGGGAGACATGGCAACAGCCCCTTAGACAGTCCCATTCTGCCTGTACCCAGGCTGGACCCAGATTTGGCTACCACCACTGCTCCAAGTGACAACTCCAAGCTGATTGATTGTTAGGCCCAGGAGACTCCTTCCAGGCACAGAAAGACAGATTTGGGGCAGTTCTAACTCCTCATACCTGGTCCTTTGTTTACTGCCTTTGGGTTTCCCTTTCTTCTTAGCCTGGTACCCAAGGATCACCCACCCTGTCCCCTCCTTCTTGGTCAGCAATGACCACATGTTAGGACCAGCAGGATATCACTTGGTTCAAATGCTTCTTACAAATTAAAGAAGCAAAATCCTAAGGGGCTCCACCTCTTTTCCCTCCTTGGTGCCCAGCCCCTGGGAACAGCCCTTCCTCTACAGTCCCAGTGTCCAGAGTTAAAGGTCTAACGCATCTCTTCAATCACCGTAAGAGCGGTGGCCACTTACGAAGTGCAGTGGGCTGGCCAGTCCTGCTGGGCCCTTTGTATACAGGCACTAGTTCTTTTCTCCTCACAACAAACCCAATAGGTAGCTTTTACAGCAGACATCCAGAGAGGGCAAGCAATCCACCCCAGGCCACACAGCAATAGGAAGTGAGCTGGGATTTTCACTGAGGTCCAACTAACTCCCAAGCTCATGTTCTTCCCCTCAAAGCAATTCCTAGGCTGTCAACCACAGGTGACAAAGCTCTAAGGAGGTGCCCACAGGGTAGGTCTGCCTGCCTGCTGGTAGGGGTGCTGTGAGCACACAAGGTGAGCATCCCCATGCCAGGGGCCTGGTTTAGAAATAAGCACTTTCCCCTCCCCTTCCAGCCTCCTGCCCACCTGCCAGCCATCCTGTGTGAAATCACCACCCTCTCCCTACCTCAGGCTCCCGTTCTCCAGTGGAAGAACCCCATGGCTCTGCTAGCATAAATTGCAAGAAAAACATTTAGAATATTGATTAAGTGCTTCGTGCTAGGAGATTTAAATTTACCTCCTGTATTTCCAGGATTAGCTGACATAATGGGGTCAGTCGGCTGGCAAAAATGATTTACAGAACACCCATTGGCAACTTTCCTTTTAAAACTCAACACTAAAAATTTTCACTTGGTCACAGCCAGTGGAGTCCTGGGTATTTAGCAGGTTTGGATAATCACCCCCCTGCCCCACTCAGACGTTAGGGGTTTGGCCCTGAGAAGATTTTCAAAGTCATTTCCGGTCTGATCTGGCTGTATCCGGTGCACATGGGTTTTGTTCAGATCTCCTGAGACATGGGGGGAGGGGCAGGGGTGCTGTTCTTTCAGGATGCAAAGTCTCATTTCAGATAGAGATTATTTTCAACATTCTAAAGCAGTATTCCAATATTCAACATTCAAATTCAATATTCAAATACTCTCTGCAGGAGTTAAACAGGTTATAAGCGGGTGTTAAAGACCCACCTGCCCGGTCCATACCTCCTGCCCATCTGTTAATGACGTTCTGCAGCCTACAAGTGTCCTGCTCATTTCTATAAGCTCCAAACTGTGCTTAGGGAAGAGAAGGGCCTAGAGTGTGTCTTTCCTGGGGGCCCGGGGGGTGTAGGTTTAACTGAAATTCAGTGGAGGTTGTAGCTCCTGTCTGCTGCAAGACAGATGCTCATCCCCAGGGCCCACAGAGGGCCAGCTATGTTCTAGGTGCGGGACCCCCGACCACCAAAATAGATGATGTGATCGTTGAGGGAAGAGTGGGACAGCTGGCCTCTGTGTTGCCAATGTTAGCATTAAGCATGCTTTGAAACCTGAGAAAGCTACCTTACAAGTCCCATTAGGGTGGGGGGTCAGCACTGAAGTTGAGATCTATAACTGCTGGCCCTCTACACCTCACCCACAGATACGTTTTATTTGGCTTCCCCAGACGAAAAAGACAAATAGAACAACTGGCTTTGAATACGGCCTGCGCTATTCACTAGGGCTTCCCCACACTGCCCCTCGCTATCCTCAACCCATCCTGTTGGCCTTGGCCACGAGTGTGGGCCCTGGTCCATCAGTCAGGCTCTGTCCTTGCAATCACCATCGCACCTCTTTCAAAGAAAGCAGCAGAGGCAGTTAAACTTCTCTGGGGTCTTCAGCCTTAGTCCCAAGGCTATATTTTTCAGTCTCTATAACCCTGTTTGACCATGGAAATCAGGGGCCCACCAATGCCACCAGAGTTCACCAGTGTACAGTGATGCCCAGTAGAGATTTTACCAATATGTGCAAATCCCCAAAACCTTTACTTGAAATAAGTGGCAAGTACAATCCATTTGCTTTACACATCCTAAGCTTTTTCCGGCTACCAGACCACTCAAGTGCACAGAGGATAAAATAATTGATAGACTTTTAAAATATTTCTTTGTTTCTCATTGTTGACTGAGTCAAAGACATGTGCCAACAATGGCATTGTCTGTGTCATGCCTGTTACTTTTTTAAAAGACTGCCAATTAATCCCAACATGGGAGCTTGGCATGTTACCCAAAACCTGGTATTTTAGTACCTCAGGGAGCCAGCACTTGGACATTTCCATGACATTTTATACTAATCAATCAACTTTCCTTTTTTAAAGCGGAACCTTTCACAGAAACTGCAGATGAGTCTTATAGGCACCACACCTGAGGCCACCATTTCCCCAAACCCAACTGTGTTTGGTTTGTTGATAATTACACTTTGAAGCTGACTTTTGAAAATGTTTATTCTTATTTCTTCCCTTCCAAGGGGGAAATCTAGCTCAAATGTTAAGACAGAAACCCACGTCCCTGAGAGCATTCTCATATTATTGTATATTTTAAAATATTGCAAGAAGGTGCTGCTCAGGGGAAGTGAACTTTAGAGCTGCCAAAGACAGTTGACTTTCTCCAAATCGGTTACCAATGGGTCCCAAGCTGACTGAAGCCAGCTCTATTCTGAGTAATGACACATACAGCTGAGACGAACGCCATTCTTAGGGTATTTCTCCGGCCCCCTGGCAAATGGTGATTTATCTGGAGACAGCCAGGCAGGCGAAGGAAGGATGAAGGGGAGAATGCGTCCCCTGTGGGCACTACGCCAAAGCACGTGTTCTGACTCAGGGCCAGGGACCACGATCTCAGGGGCTGCGTCCTGTCCCTCATCACTTGCTCATCCCTGATGGAGCCTCCGGCCTCCAGCGACTCTTTCAACCATTCTTAAGCTAAGTCACCCTAAAGAGATCACCAAGCTGCGAACGGTTTTGCTAGCAGCCTGTCTCTGACGGCAGAAAGCAACCCAGCCTGGATGTGAGCTTCGTGTTGGCCCATCCAGGGCATCACCGACTTCAGGCAGAAATGGGCCTACGGCTCTCTCACAACCAGCTTCTTCCTCCTCCTCCTTTCCCCCCCTTCAGCTTTATTGAGTTTGAACTGACACACAAAAAATGTATATATATGTAAGGCATACAATGCGATGTTTTGGTGCAGGAAAACATCGTGAAAGGTTGACTACAATCAAGCTAATTAATGCATAGTTACCACGGGGGGAAGGGGAGGTTGTGAGAACACAAGGTCCACCGTCTTAGTGAATTTTACGTACACAATACTTAACGTACACCATGCTGTACATTAGCTGCCCCAGAACCTATTGATCCGGATAACTGCAATTTTGCACCCTTCGCCCAACATCTCCCCAAATTCCCTACCCCTGCCCCTTGTAATCACCATTTCTGTTTCTGCTTCTCAGAGTTCTGCCTTCTTCAATTCCACCTGAACCTGGAGGACATTATTATGCGGAGTGAAATCATCTAGTCACAGAGAGACCAATGCTGGGTGACCTCCTTTTCTATTTTTGACTTCCTTCTCTCTGTCCCTTTTTCATTCAAGGAAAGAGCCCAGGTGGTCCAAGTTCATGGACCAAGGCAAGTGGACCCTGGTTTTGGAGCCAGAAATCCCAGCCCTGCCAGGGAATTGCTGTGTGAGCTGAGTCAGGTCGCTGGCCTTTCCCCGCCTTGGTGGCCTCATTTGCAAAAGGGAAGGATGTCTATCATACCTGACTCCTGGGCTGTAAGAAGTAAAGGGCACAAAGCAGATGAAATGCTTCAAAAACATGAAATACTCACACCGGCTTTCCAAACACCACCACCTTTTACTGATGCGGAATCAGGCGTGGCACGTGACATTTGTGAAGTGCCATCCTGGAGCGTGTCCCCCACCCCAAGCGCTGCGGCATGGCCTCTTTAACCCCCCCAACTCCGGCAGCGAGGCCGTCTGCTGGTTTCACAGGGGAGGAGGCAGAGACCCTGATGCCACCGAGAACGAGAGCCTGGGCCTGACCTCAACCTTGGCTGCCAAGTCCCCAGCCTCACCCCTGCTTCACGTGTGCGAAAAAGCAGGAGTCATTTCAGGGAAAAGGTTAAGGTTTCATGGACCCTGAAGGGCCCCTGGCAAGGGAAATGCCGTTTAGTTTCGAGAGGTGCGGACTCAGTGTGCGTATCCCTGGGGAGACAGGGGTGGCTGTCATCCCACTGCTCGGGAGGGCCGTGCCTCCATTTCCCCTCTGTCAAGAACGTAAATGGCAGTGCTGACGTAAACACCACGCTTTCATTTCACTTGGCCCTCTGTTGATGAGGCCCAGTTCCCACCACTGACACAGGAGAAGGAAAGGCTCTGTTCCTGGGGAATAGAGCTCATGTGTCTTCTGCCGTTGCCAAGGCAACCCTGCAGCACACCAGGTCCTCCGTGCAGGGAGGGGTGACCAGGCAGCTGCCAGTGTGTGTTAGAGGCAAATGTGTATGATTGCATGGCCCTGCCATGCACACTATCATGGGAAGCAGAAGTCAGGGTTGGGTTGGGAGGGTGTAGGGAAGGGAAAGAACATGTCCGTATGGCTAGCAGGCCCCTCTCCCACTAACAGGGGCAACTCCAACTCTGTGGCTTTCCAACAATAACTATTCTTCTGCAATGGCATCTATCAACCTAGTCTGACCTTCCAAAACTGTTCACGAGCTGCATCTGGCCTACCAGTTGTCAGTTCACTGAGGTCAGAATTTGTTCTGAGTGCCCAACTTCACGAAGCTCCCAAAACACAAAGGAGCTTAATAAACAAGCTGAACGCTGCCTCTGAAGTCATGCTCTGTGCCCTGAGACCCGAGCAGAAAAGCCCCTGGTGTTGCCGCAGTGGGGTACGCCTCCTCCGCCAGTCAGGCCCGCCTGTGGCCCACCATGAGCACCTGATGATGACAGGTCCCATCCCTCACCTGCCCGTTTGTCTTTGCTGATGCTGGGATCTGAGTGGTCCCAGCAAGAACAGGAGGCTGAGCACTGGCCAGAGCTGAAGAAGAGACCCACCCCCAACTGGCGGAGGGACTTGGGGCGGGGAAGTCACTTCCCCGACCTGAACATCAGGCTCCTGCCGAGCTCCCTCTCTACATGGTGTTTTCTGCACAATGCCTTGGAGATGGACATGCTCAAGAAATGCCTTAGAAGTAGGAAGAGTATCTGGCTGGCCCGATGGCTGAGGGTTTGCGCCAGGGTACAGAGACCCAGGAGGATAGAGGACAGAGACTGCAGCTCCGCCAAGGAGCATGAAGGGTATTCAAGAAGAAAGGGGGAGACGCAGGAGTGAGAAGATACCAAACAAATTGGAAGTAGAAAAAACAAGGGAAAAAATCGGAACAACCCTAATAGAACAACAATTAAAAAAAAAGAAAAAGAAAAGAAACTAAACACTGCCTGGTACAGAACAGAGCCCAGAACTGCGAGGGTCTGTCCCAAAAGTATCAGCTGCACAAACTGTTTTAATTATACTGACATTGGCTTGACACTTTCGGGACAGACCTCGTAAACCCACACCTTGAAGAAAAGAAAAAGAAAAGAAAAATGGCCCAACACTCTGGAAAGGGAGCAAAGTGGGTGTGGGGCAAGGTGGCAACTGGCAAAAGAGGACTCTGGTGAGCATTCTGGTGGGCCAGACCCTCAGAGGGGAGAAAAGAGACGGTGTACTTCAGCGACAAGTGTGACAGCATGGTGCTTGACAAATGTCCCCTTCCACAGCACAGTAGGGGCCAGAAGTCACCATGTCGGGGCCACTAGCCTCTATTCAGGAAGAGCCAGGAAAAGAACACGAGGCTTCCGGGTCCCCAGCACAGGTTCTGTCACTCGCAGGCCCCAGCGAAAGCGTTACCTCTCTGAGCTCCCGTATCCTCAAATGAACGAGCAAGGCTGACAGGACATTCCTAACAGCATCACTCCTGCAGCCGCCAGGAGGATAACATCCAAAGAGGTAAAGTGTGCAAAAATACTCGGTGAACGTATAAGTATATAATGTCCCGCCGAACAGCCGAATGCTCATGACTGCGGAAAAACCCAGTGAAAGGCAGAATAAACACCCTGCTTTGATGAACGTCAAGAAGCCACCCTTAGCATGGGGGTGGTCCTGCTCTTGGAGATCCAGACTGGCCCCCGAGGCGTCTCTGGGCCACGCTGCCTGGACCGTGTTCACGCCGGGGGTTTCACAGGGCAGCTCCTCACAGCTCCGCGCACTGCGGAAGGGCCTTTCCTTTTGCCTCCCTGAGGACGAACCCTGATGGGACTCTACATTTGAGCTACGGCTTCATTACTAACGCTGCCTCTGCTGGACCTGCACGTACCGTTAAGCCATTTCCTTTACGCGGCAGCAATGGGGACAATAGCAAAACTCCTTTCTTTTCAAGAGACGGCTGTTTTGCAGAGAACACAGAAGAAGCATAACAAATCTTTAAAAGACCAATCGAGTTCAACCACCCCACAAACAAACACCTCAAGGATTGAGGTGCCAGGCCCTCCGCCCGCTTATGACAGGCGAAGACACGTGGGGCAAACAGGTAATGCAGGAGCCTTGACCAGAGCCGTACCCTAGTGAAGAGCAGTCAGTCCCAAAGCCCACCTTCCTCTCCGCCCCATGTCCTGTCCCGATCTCCATTCGTCATGGTTAAAACGCACCTTTCAGATTCACACCCGGGAGTCACTTGCCATTCATCTCTAACGAGAAGGGGTCTCTCTCGCACCGGAAGTGAGCCCCGCCAGGGAGCTCAGCTCTTACCTGCAAATTTGCGCATGGTGGTAAAACATGAGTGGGGATTTCGTTCTCGGACCCTGCTGGCCCCAGGGGTTGGTTCTTGCCCCGGAAGGCGGTGGTGGTGGTGGCAGTGGTGGTCTGAACCGGGAGGGCTGGCTGCCACACAGTGACATCGGAGCCATTGCCAAAAGCTTGAATTGCATTTTCTGCAGTAAAACAGGAGGAAATCCAATTTCAAAGTCAAGCAGCGAATGGACCAGGCAAGCTACCTAAAGCCAGAGAGGCACACTAGAAAATCTGAGTAGAGCCCTGGACTTCTCTGACCAAACCCCATCCAACTGTCTATCCTGCACGTGTGGAGAGCCAGCCATTGAGTCAGATGTTCAAAAATCCATTCATTCATTAAACACCAAGCTGGCTACTTGGATGCTCCAACTGAAGCCCATATTTATTGTGCTCCTTTTTCTGTGCCAGGTCCTTGCCTTGAAATACTCATCTGTTGAGCTCTCTGAAATCCAGCCTCAAAGCTGTTATTTGGGACCATCACCACCGTCCCATCTTCCAAGAAAATCTTTGTGCTCTGTCAAAATTCTATACTAAAAGCAAACTCATTGGTGCTTAAAATAAAAGTATAACATCCCTAATTATGATACTGATGTGACTTAGTGGCATTCACATTAATTTGTCAGGCAGGAAAAATCAAACAGCAGTTCCATTCCCAGTCAGGGCACATGCCTGGGTTGTGGGCCAGGTCCCCAGGTCCCCAGTTGTGGGTGCATGAGAGGCAACCACACATTGCTGTTTCTCTCCTTCTCTTTCTCCCTCCCTTCCCCTCTCTCTAAAAATAAATAAATAAAATATTAAACAAACGATCGAACAGCAGAAAATGTGACTCAGTAGCCCAGAACACCTACTATGAGGTGGGCATGGCTCACAGGACCATTGCAACCAGTTTCTTTAAAGGCAAGATCTCCCCGAACCTCAATAATAGTCTAGTGAAAATTTAAGGAAGATTATTTTATCCCTTTCTGCTCCCAGTCTTCTAAACAAAATCTGCATAATTAGGTAGGCGCAGCCCTGCTTATGTAAAAAGTTTAATATGTAAAATTTTAAAAGCTTATTACAAGTTCATGGGATTAGATTGTTTGTACAGCAACAGTAAATTGGTTGTGTCGTTACCCTCCCCCAACTGAATAAAAAATAGTTTAATCAGGTCTTTGGGGATTTGGCCTGGATTTAGGAATTTCTTTATTTCATATTCATTGTATGAGAAATCAAACTTCGCTGTTTGGGACCTGAATGTGCAAACTGTTAATATATGACTCTTAGCTGGCATTTTTCGATATGTAAGACAGAGTAATTTAGGCCTAATGTTCCTCTTAGAAATGACATTTTGTTCTAAAATTGTTATCCTTTAACTTGGGAAAAATGGGAACTTGCTTTCTAATGACTTTACATTTTTAAGACAGTAAGAAACAGCTTCAAATGAATACACACATTTTTTGTTTTTAGCCCCGTTACATGACCCAACAGGTGGGTGAGACATAGGGAAAGGAATATGGGGGACTGGTTTCCTGGAATGAGCCAGAGCAATGACAACCGAAGAACAGCAAAACTCCTTTCTCTTCTTAAGACATTTAGAGTCTGTAGACCCTCTGCCATTCATTGGAACTACCTGTGCTCTTCAATATGTTTGCATGTGGGGAAGGATTCACTCATTCAAATGTCAGGGGAGCATCTACTATGTGCCAGGCACTGCTTTGCACTAGAGATGTGGCCATGAACAATGACAGCAAAGAAAGACAAAAGTGGAGGTCACATTCTGGTTGGGAGGATATAAGTGAAATATATAATCCATTAGGCATTGAGAAATGCTTGGAGAAAGTGGAAGCAGGCGGAGTACAAGGAGCCCTGGGTGGGAACAAGCAGCCACAGTTTAGGTGAAGTGGTCCAGGGAAGGGAAGGTGACATCTAAGGAAAGACTTGAGTGACAGTAACAGTCACCTCCACCTTCAGTTCCTTATTTCTTCTATTTTTCCCTGACATCTGTCCTGTACTTTGGTATAAAAATCACTGCCTGGGGGGAATGGGTGGGTGGGGAGGGGGACAGAGGGGAGCAAAAAAGGGATGGATGTAATACAACAACAATAAAATTAAAAAAAAAAAAATCACTGCCCCCCCCCCCCAATAACTATAAGTAAACAATAGATTGGAGTGGGGTTCCTGATAGGGGATTCTTGGGCAGGGTTGGTTAACTTGAAGATGGCAGGATTAGGTTATTGCATTTGGGCTGGAATGTACAAATTTCAATTCCTTCTACTCTAGGGCCTTTGGCAGAGACTGACTCTATAGCAGTATATGGTATGCTGTGCCCCTTCTAAACAAAGTATAAATGGAATGACTGTAAACAATTCTGATTGGCTTTGGTCCCCGTTGAAAACCAAATGCATTTATTTCTGTTGAAAAGTCATTAGCGATAAGATATCAGACTATTCTCCCTTTCATCAAAATATTATGAAGCAGGGACAACTTTAGTTTCTTTGTGAAGGAGCAGTTTTCCAGCTAGTATGAATGGCTTTTCTCACATTGATCTCTATCGCCATTGCTTTATCTACATTAAACCTTGTATTCTGCCAGGAGAGCATGAAGGATGTGAAAGAGGACATATAATATATGCACTTTAAATTAAAAAGGTCAACGCTGGCCTGTGAATCGGTTTGATTCCCCAGTCAGGGCATATAACCAGGTTGCAAGCCAGGTCTGCAGCTGGAGGCAGGTGAAAGGCAACCATACATTCATGCTTCTCTCCCTTTCTTCCTCCCTCCCTGCCCTTCTCTCTGAAAACAATGAATAAAATAAATAAATAAATAAAATGTCAAGACTAAACAAGAGGCCCATAGTATGCCCAATGTCTTGGCAAATGACTTCATACTCAAGACTAGTTTCGTGAACTGGAATTTCATTTAGATTTCCAAAAGCTTGTTTTAGTTTTAACAATTTGGTTACAGCCAGTTGACTCAAGAACCCAGCGAGCAAGTCATTTAGATTTGTCTTTTCAATAAAGGACACAATGAGGAGGTTTTCGAAAAGCAACACTGAAAAGCTTTTCCAATGTGCACATGGCAAATTGTTGGTTAATTCTTTAAAAATTAGCCACTGTCCAGCAGCACTGCATGGAGAACAGGGCTCTCAAAGGGATGGCTAAACCCTGATCCCTAGAAACTTGGTCCACACCTGCCACTAGGAAGTTGTACCTGGCCCCTGATGTTCAGGTCCATGTTCTTGTCCAATGGGCCCGACCAAAACCGGTATGACAAAAAGTCTCAAGGGACAGAGGGCTGCAGAAGAAGGAGCCCAGGCATTGGATCATATCTTTGACATGGTTGGTCTATGTGAAGACCAGCCACTCATTCGACTGTGAAATGCAGGACATAATACCTCTGCCTCCTAGGGTTCTTGTGCAGATTCCAGCAAATGGGATAATGTCTATATTAGACTCCATCGTGAGCTGAAGGCACCCAATAAATTCACGGTGGCTGCCACAGAAGTGAGTGAAGTAGGCGGGCAGCTCAGCCTACTCGTCACCTGGAGCACGCACACCCCCATGCATGGAAGGAGACCAGACACAGCGCTTTTGAGGTCCACCTGATGGATGTTGTTCGCACCAGTACGCTTCCTCTCCAGCTCTTCCTCTTTGGGAAACATGCTTCCCACCTGCCTAAAGGATACTGCACTAATTATTCACTGGGACTATTTCCAAGCAGGAGCCCCTCCCCTGCCAGGGCTCATCTCCACCCTGGGAAACAACCCACCATCCCCAGAGGCCTCTGGGGCACAGCCAGCTTCTCCCACTCAAGACTTGCTGCTTCTCCTTTCAGCCAGCTCGCAACTTCATGGGGGCTATTGATGTTAACTCCGAATTTTTCTCGGGGAGCCTTCAGAGACCTACTCCCACCCAGTTTATCTGAGCATCTCACGTGGTCTATTGTCCTCAGGTTTTAGAATCCTTTCAAGCAGACTTGGCACTGGTTGCCAAGGTCAAAATATGGTCTGTGGGTAGAAGGGTTCCTTCCCACATAACAGGCCCTCGGTTATGGGAATCTCTTGCCCTCTTGAGCTTTGGAAGTTGCAGTCTTCACGGCAGCCTGTGTGCCCTTTTGCAAGACGCAGCACAGCCAGGAGCAGGTGGGAGCCCAGGAATGAGAAAGAGAGAAGGCAGGCTCAAGAAAGAAGACGCAAGAACACGGGGGAAGGTCTTGAACCCAGAAAAACATGTTTGTTTCCTATTTTTTAAAAAAACTTACTAAGACATGTATTGTCCTTGAAGAAATTCAGAAACTTCAAGCACTCCTCCAGGTCATTCCCACTGTTACTGCAGTCACACCAGGGGGCCACGCTGAGGCTGCTGGAGTCTATGTAGTTGGGGGTCATAACTGTACCTAAAGGAATAAAAACAAGGTGTTGTATTCTCGTGTTGGTGATACGGACTCTTCTGCAGCCTGAAAGGAAACAAATGTTCCTTTGATGGTGGATGCACCGTAGATAATTACAAACATTGTGTGCTGAGTGGCAAATTATGGTAAGCAGTGCATTTTCTTGGCCATTTATCTTGAGCGCATAAAATAATTTACACATTTACTTAAAAAATTGTAGCAGAACTCCTTGAGCTGCACTTTGGGTATTTTTTTTTTCCCCTGCGCAAATGGTATGCATGTCATGGAGTAGGAGAGAATTAACTTGGAATACATGAGTTGCCAAATCCCTTGCATTTTCTTGAAAATGTCATTAATCTTCATAAATAGATAGAACTGGTTTTACATATCTTAGAATCCTTTTAGGACTTTGAATCTGCTTCCCTCAGAAGCAAAGGGCTTCTTCAGAGAAACAAGGGAAGCTTCAAAGCTCTCCTCACGGGTTACCCCACACTCTGAATGTGTATAATGAAGCCTCTGCTCACCCGACTCCAATTGATTTAAATAAAGTCTTCCAAGTCGTGAAGGAATTGGAGGCAAACAGTGAAACAGCCATCTAAGCTGATGGCTCCTACCACATTGCCTCAATAGTCCTCCAAAGTCCTCAGAGAAATACTGGGTGGTCTCTCTTGCCTCTATCTCCCCATGTTTATGGTTTTTCTGATGAGTTCTGTGCTGGCACAAATAAACAATGCATTTAGACTTAATACAACCCAAATGCCTTCTCCTGGGTGGCTCACACCAGGCAATGCCTATTCATGCCAAGAAGTCGTCTGTGTTTACATCATTTGTGGAAGTAAGAAGTCATAAGTGGTCAGTGATCCACAGGATACATTTGATTCACAGACAGAAAATAATTTCTTTGTAAGCTGTTGTGGGTCAAGGGCGCATCTTCCTTGCCTTATGTTCCTTACTGCCCTGAATGCAATTATATGCTGTCCTATCTTGAGATGAGAACTTCCACCCATAACAGAGAGGAGGCTTCTAATTTTGCGTAAGGAAGGAACTGAGCAAAGACGTGAAAAGGTACCTACTAAGCATGCCTGGCCCCATAGTGAACCCCTGACATATGGAAGAAGTAAGAGCAAGTTTTGTCCTTCAAGAGGTTAGAACCCAATGACCAGTGTGGATCCAGGGAGAGATCCAGACCCAAAAGAGAATACATAGTGGTCTGTAGAATGCTTGCCTTGGCCCTTAGTCCCTTAAAAAATAAGGATTTTATCACCTTGGCCATTCAGGGTGGATTTAATGTGCCTGTGTGCCTGGAGGGGTAGGGACTAAGGCATTAATAGTGATTACATCTGGGAGTGGACTTGTAGAGCCTCAATACTGTTTTCTTTGGGCTTCTCTGTCACTTTCCAAAATGTTTTACAATGAGCATGCCTGAATTACTTCTGTTGTCTCTTAAACCTATTAATTCCACAGTTGATAAGGAAGGCCCCTGGGAACTTATTTAACAGAGAGCTTTTGCAAATGCCAATTTGGACCACTGACTCAAGGAAGATATGTTCATGGGACATATCCATAAAAATGGTCAACAACATGCCCAGGTTGTAAGGCTGGTCCTTGATTGAAATGCGTGTGAGAGGCAACTAACTGATGCTTCTCTTTCTCCTTTTCTCCTTCCCTTCCTCTCTCTCTAAAAATAAATTAATTAAATCTTAAAAAGAAAATGGTTGGTAGTTGGTGCAAGGTATCACCCAACAGAGCAAAGGTATCCTTTCAAAAAAAGTGGTAGAAGTGCGCAGACACCTGTAGTGTTTCTGCACGAAGAACCTCCATTGACTTTCTTGTGGCTCTTGCTGAAGACATTCTGGTGACAAAGAATTCAGTTATGCTGTCACTCTCACTAGGAAGTCCTTCCTGCCTGGGGATTTGTGGGGTCCTGGCAGGAACACACACTTTGCCTGAGCTGTCACGCTTCTGACCACTCCAATTTCCCTCACCCCTCCACAGCCTTCACGACACCTTCATTCTCAAATTTCAGTTGTGACATCTGGGCCCTGTCACTGAGGTTTCTGCAGTCCCTAAAACCTGGATCACCCACCTGTCCTCCTCCTCCTGCCTGCCATGCTTAACCATGGGCACAAATTTGCCTCATTTCTGGCTCTCTCCCAACTCACTGGGGTCTTGTTGAATTGGACTGTCCTCCCGAAGGCTGAGAACCTGGCTCTTCTAATGGTTCAGGTCTTGAAAGACAGAAGGTACTGTTTCTGCTATGTCTGTTCTCAGAGAACATACCTAGGCTAACTCACCCCCTGCGTACCAGGAGCTGGGTTACCAAGAACATTAATGGTGAGAAGGATCCCAGTAGTTAGGGGTTTTCTTTCCAAAAGGAGATCTCTGGGAAACAGCCTTTGTTGGCTCCCCCAGAATGAATGGCTTCCAAGATCCCTTTCTCCAAAGTTCCCTAATTCAGTTAACTGGGTTCGACTTGCTCTCCTCTTCCCTAACCAGGCTTTTTCTATACTTCAGTTCCGTGCGGTCAGTTCCCCAACTGGGATACTGTGAGGGTCTTCATGCTGCTCTTTCTGCTCCTTAATGATCCCTGTTTCCTGCCTTGGCCTTTGGGCATGCCCACTGGCCTCTTTTTTTTCTTTCTAACAGGCAAGTCCTGAAAGCTTACTATCCAAACCCCAGCACAGAGTGTCACTGGGAGGTTGCTACTTTCCGAGGTAGCGACAGGCTACAAAGGGAAGAATATTTGTAAAGTAGACGTTTCTCCCGCCCAGCTTCACCCTGATCTTACCAATAAGCCCCGAGTAGGCGAGGAGGCAGTCCGCGTAGTTTTCCTTGAGGCAGCTGCTGACAGCCCTGGACTCTGGCTGGCAGTTGGTAAAAAAATCAGCAAGGCGAGATCTGCAATGAGAAGAAAGGGGAGTGGGGGAGGTGCTTTAAAACATCCCAAGCCTCTAGGCAGACAGAACCGTTCTTTACTCCATGGTTGATATGCTTTTTTCCACTCCCCACCGCCCAAATATAGAAAACTCCAAGTCTTAAAGTATTAGCGTCCCACCTCACACAGCCCTGACCTGTCCCCTCCCTCGGCCCGTCCTCGCCCACCTGTGTGTCTGCTTATTTGTGGAGGAGTCTACCGGGCCTACAACTGGAGAAATTTAGATGCTTTGAAGTTGCCATCCAATATTTATTTCTGACTCGACTTATTTGCATCTTTAGGAAATATTGCTTCCCTACACACTCACCGGAGAGCCACACTGGGAAAATATTTACTTTCCCCAGAAACATGTTCCTGGCATCAAACGAGGCTCCTGCTGCCCATCTGCGCCTGTAATTCCTACTGGCTTTAAAACTACATGGATCTGCCTTGTAAGTCATCTTTCGTCCACCGGCCCAGGGAGCAGTGATTATTCCAACCGAGTGGTAATGAGCTGGCCTTTTAGGAACTGAAGGGACCAGGGGTGCTCCCTTTGGCCATGGTTTCATGGCCTCTGGCGGGTTGGGATAGGCCAGTGGTCAGAGGTGGTGCCCGGAGGGTCCAGGGGTCAAAATGCAGCATCTGTCTGCAGTCTGGGAGCGCCCCAGGGGCCAGGGTGGTCCACCCTGCCCAGAAGCCCTGTGCACAGACCCAGCAGTGGACATGGCCGCAGACACTCTGGTCTATGCGACCAAATGGCTGTTTTTCATCTGAAGAGGATATTGTTGGAGAAACCCTCGCTGGGAGCTGGGGCCCCTCTGAGGTCATCTCGGGGGACAACAGCTCCGCTTCTAGCGTGGAGCACAATGGGCAGCCAGAGAATTGAAATTCCTGGCAATTACGGCAGACAATGAGCGGCTGTCTCAGCTTTCCTCTCTTTTGCTCCTCCAGACTGGCAGCCAGCAAACCCAGGGCTATTTGTGGTTCTTCCCACCCAAGAAATTGTATTTACTTAGCATATTTTCTGCTATAAACAAGCAGGCAGAGCATGGTTGGGTGGGTGAGGATCACAAAGGTTTGTAAAAGGCCTGTAGGAAGCCCACCTGTGTCCCTTTACCACCCCTTGAAGTCGTAGGGGATTCCAAGGTCGGATGACATCATCCAAGTTCACAGCGCACCTTGCAGGCTGCGCAGCGTTGGCCTGAGATGGGTCCCTCCTGGAGCCCTTGTAAACCAGGCATGTCTGAGTGTCCCTCTCTGGGCCGATCTGCACGCTCCAGTCTGTAAGCCTGGCTCCAGCACTGTGAATCTTGGGGGCAGGTGCTGGAGCTCGGCTTTATCTTCTTCGCACAGCCCCTGACACTCCTGATAGCCCTGTATGTGGCTTTCCAGGCAGGAGCATGTGCTGAGGGTGAGGGCCTAGCAAAACCCTCCATTTTCGATGTGGGCATGTCCACGTGGGTGCACCTCGGTCCTCCCCACTGTCTGAGCCTCATTGGTGTTTTCTGACTAATTGAACACAGGGAAGTGCACGAAACCCAGTTGTTCCCTGCAGCCTGGTTAAAGGATTTATTTTTTTGGAGGAAACTCGCCTAGAGGTGGTTCGGGCTTCCTCCTCTGGCTCCAGCGGCATCCAGCTTGGAATGAGTGTTCATTTCAGAAGCATTTTCCCAGCCATGCAAGCGAGCAATCCAGTGGCACCGGGCTTCTAACTTTGCGACAGACAGCGACAGCTAGGGTTCAGGCAGTCCAGGCTCCATCCCAGCACACATCCTCATCAGCTCTCTGACCGGGCAGCCCTGCACCCCCGGCCTGGACAAAGGTCGTCCTGTCTACATGTCCGCCCGGTTCTCGTGGTCCCCCGAGCAGACTATTAACTGAACAGTCCTGTGCCGTGGTCTGCTGTCTCTCCGCACCGAGGCTACTGCCACCAGGCTCATTTTGCTTAACAACCTCGGAATTGACTCACAATTGGACTCTGGAATGAAAGGCTAATTGAGTCAGTCTGCTGCAGAGAGCATAACCCTGGCTGAGAGGATAAAACCGCGTACACCGCTTTGAGCAGAGCGCTGGACCGGCTGGTGTCGGCGCTAAGGTAATCCACACAGATCCTAGCCCTACGACAAACGCAGCCTGCAGAGGGAACGGCAGTGGCCACAGGACTGTGAGTGCGTGCAGCTTCGCCAGAACGCTGACATCTCCATGGGGCCCTCACGTTGGACCCAGCTTGCTGTGACCTTGCTGTTTGGAGACAGGCTGGTCGCATTATAGGATCACATTTCACAGACAGAAACACAGAAGTAAGAAGTTTGCTCAGTGGCGCGATGGACCGGGCTCATTCCTGGCTGGCCGGTTGTGGTGTGGTGGTTACCACCACCGCCGTGGTAGCTTGTAGGTGGCCTCGGTGGGAGTATTTACACCACAGTAATCAGCCAACGCTTTGCACGGTTCTTGCAGAAGCACCAATGCCCCTCCAGTCTTCCCCGTACCTTCCAAAGACAGGAAACAAGCCTCCCCCAGAGACAGATGCCTCCTTCCCAACATCTTCCTCTCTGATCGGCACAGCCCTCTCAAATCTCTTAAAGCAACATATTGTGATGGTTGCACGGATTGACGGAGCAGCTAATTTGTGTTCATTCCATTGACGGAATGATGTGTCAAGTGCTTGTGATCTAATGATGAATAAGTTCCCTGTCCCTGAACTCAAGTAACTCACCTTCTGGCGAAAGAAACAAGTAGAAAAATTGAAATGATACAGTGGCTAGTTCCTGATCTAAAAAGGTAAAAAGGGCTGCTAATAAAAATAGGTAATTTACAGCCCTGGCTGGCCTGGCTCAGTGGATAGGTGCCAGCCTGCAAACCCAAAGGTCGCTGGTTTGATGCCCAGCCAGGGCACATAACCAGGTTGCAAGCCAGGTCTCCAGCCAGGTCTGTAGCTGGAGGCAGGTGAAAGACAACCATACACTGATGTCTCTCTCTCACTCTACCTCTCTCCCTTCCCCTCCCTCTGAAAATAATAAATAAAATCTTTTTTAAAAATAAGTAATTTAAATGAAGTAGTTAGTTTATGCTAGGTATGTCTTTACTTACTTAAGATTGTTTTCCTGACAAGTCTAACAAGGTAGAAACTATTTTACTCCCCTAATTTTATAGATAAGAAAACCACAGCCTAGCAAGTTTTGACTGGAGCGAAATAGTGAGTGGTAGAAGCACGACTTAAAATCACACATTCTGATCCCCACAACTTAAGCTTTTAACATGGCACAGCTGTAGAAGCTGGTTTCAGAGAAGCCGGAATACTGGAACTGAGACCTGGAGGATGAGCAGGATCTATCAGGTAGAGGTGAAGGAAGTTCTTCCAGGCAGAAGAAAGAGGCATATGATTAAGTAACTACACTCATAATAATCCCAGGGTAGCGGTAATACGGCATGTATACATGCCAGGCATTGATCTAAGTGCTTGACCTATAGTCACACATTTCATTGTCACAACAGCCTTAGGAGGTGACACTGTACACTTCATTTTACAGCTGAAGAAACTGAGGCAAAGGGAGGGCAAGTGATTCCTTCCAGGTGGTAGTAGATCTGTTCAGTAGAGCTGGAACGTGACCATATCGATCTAACGCCGGAGCTGGAGGTCATGTTCTCCATCACCGCACTTAACACAGGCATCTCCAAGAAACTGGGAGTCATTCACCAGGGATGGCAGGGCCACAGGGTGCAGATGCTGAGTGATGGGAGATGCATGGGAAAGATTGAAAGGAGCCTTGAATGACCAACCCAATAGTCTGGATTTTACCCTAAAGGCAGCGGGTTACTGCTAAAGGATTTTAAACAGAGAAGTAACATGATCTGATTTGCTTATCAGGAAGACTCTGGGATGTCTCAGTTGTTCAGCAAAGGTTTCCTTAACACCTGCCCTGTGCCCTCCCTATTCTGGCAGCGATGGGGAGAGCAGGCAACTGCACAGAGATGGGAGAAATGGCGACTTAGGAGACTGTAGCCCACAGAACCATGGGGGCAACTGAGGGCTGCAAGGGGAGGAAGGAAGGATGCACGGAGCGGTGGGTGAGCATGAAAACTGCAGGCAGGAGAGGGCAGAATCAGGGCAGGACAATTCAGCAGACAGTGGTGACATGGAGGATACACAGGGGTGACAGGTATGCCAG
The DNA here is from genome assembly GCA_004026585.1 of Noctilio leporinus. Lineage (NCBI taxonomy): Eukaryota > Metazoa > Chordata > Mammalia > Chiroptera > Noctilionidae > Noctilio > Noctilio leporinus. The sequence goes on along the minus strand of PVIW01001973.1, from coordinate 132,440 downwards.
GAAGGTAGTGAGGTGGGGTGGGACCGGGCTGCATTCACAGGACTGTAAGAGTCAAGTGTCTGGTGGTGGGTTGTTAGATCCCAGATCATCACCTGTCCAGTCACCAACCATGGCCTGAGCACCTGCCCCCCACCCAGCATGGCAGGACAGCCCGTCTGTGCACGTCCCCCTGCCCACCCTGGGTTAGGAATCGCACCATAACCTGTCTGAACAGCTTTTCCGCCTGGGCTGTAGTGATCTGAACAAGAAAGCTTATATATCCAGTGTGGGATTAACAAAGAAAAAGTCACAATTGGATTTCTTCGGGAGGGATGAAATCTCCATGACGACAGCCGTGATGAACACGATTGTTTTTCTCTGAGAAAATGAAAATGAAATGAATAGGCACTAATGGAAAAACCTGGCTCCCTCCGAAAGAGAAAATTTCCCCGCCTTAAAGAGGAGCAAAATGCTGGCAAATGCCAAGCTGGCCTTAGGAAATTTGCTGAAGAGAAAACAGTGGTTTATGCAGAAACTCTCATCTGAAAGGAAGCAGCCTACTGCTAACTGGAAATAGAAAAATGAAGATAATGATAAAATCCAGGACTGTCTTCTTAAATGGCAGATGGTCTTTTGACAGTGGGGGGAACATCATTTACCTACATTTTTCCTAACACTTTTAGGAAAATGGGGTTGTGGTGAGCAGGTAAAAATTATATTATAAATGCCCAGTTTAACTCATCCCGGATTCTCCTAACCTTTTAAATGGCTTTCCAGGACGCGCCCCACACTTGGACACAAGCCATGGGGTTGGTGGGCTACAGCCCTGGACCAAGACTTCTGAGATCTTCAGGCTCCGACACTAATTAACCAGAGTTCCTAACGATGTTGCTTAATTACTGAAGCTCTTGGTTCTCCCTCCTACTTCAGAAATATGGCCTATAGGACAGGAGAAGCTAGCTGGGGAAAGAAAAAAAACAACGATTTGCTTTCAAAGCATTATTATTTCTTACCCACAACTGCATTCTGCCATTGCATGTGACTTCAGAGTCAAGGTATCTGGTTCCCTTTGATGGCAGAAATCAAGGGTTTTCTAGAAGAGTCCCTCATCTCACATACAAGCTCAGGGTGACAGAGATTAGGGCCCTGCCTAGAGTCACACACACATGGTGGCTGGTGGCACATGCCCCCCGCCGGGAGGGGGAACTGCCAACTACCTGTGGCACAGCCCTGGAAGGGAACGGTGCAGGGGGTACTGGGCTTCACTTTTTCTGGGATTTGACTCAAGTCATTGAATAAATCATTCCTTTACTTCTGCCACTATTTGACCAGATTGTTCTTCACAGCTTTCTTCTTAATGTTCCACAGGTTCAGCCTTGGCCAGCACTTTGAATGCACCACAGGTGCGGAACAGGGATGACCAAGATGGAACTCGACAGAAGACGGTGGTGAGTCTATCAGTGAACTGGGCTTCCCTTTACTAAGGGTCTTCGGGACCACACCAGTGCCCACACAGGACTGCAAAACTTGACTACCCAGCAGAAACCCAGATCGTGGGACAGGATTCCTTTATTAATCTGCTGGTTTAAGAAATCACTAGCATACCAGGTTGCCAGCTAGGTCTCCAGCCAGCTCCATAGCTGGAGGCAGGTGAAAGGCATCCATACATTGATCTCTCTCCCCCTCTCTCCCTGATCCTCTCTCTACAAATAATAAATAAAATCTTTAAAAAGAAAGAAAGAAAGAAATCACTAGCATGTTTCCCTGAACCCAGTGTGAGCATGAGGGCTTTTCAAGTCCCCATGTTCAATGCAAGCCATTTAGTGTCTGAAAACTTTCTCATTGAGTCCCTGAGAGGAAGCGACTATGACAGGCCTACCAGTGGCTCGTCCCTATTTCTAACCCCAGCCCTACCTTTCAAGTTCTTACACTCTGGAGAGCTATTTCACTTCTTCAACTCTCGGCTTCTTCACCCGGAAAATGGGGTCAGTGCTATTGATGGTCACTTTAAGTGGCTGCAGTGAGACTGAAATGACAGTTACCTAAAAGGCCTCACGCAGAACCCAGAATACACATTGCCCAGGAAGTTTTAACTTCCCATCCTGTCGTGTTTTTGTTCCCCATCTCTGGTCTCTTCCCACATTAAGCCCTTGCAACAAAAACACACCCCAAACCCAGAGAAACGTACGTCTTCATCTGTCTCCTGCTGGCTCTTACGTTACTACCTACATGCTCTGAACAGGCTATATCTGTGTGGCTCAAGTCAGCAACTTTGACCAAAACCCATTTGAGGAGTCCCAAGTCGGTCCTCCATGGTGTGACTTACAACAGCTCGGTCCCATGAGCTCATAAAAGAAAAGCACTTCAAGAAAAGCTACTTGGTTCCTCAGAGGAGGGAAAGGCACATGTTGAAAATGACTAAATATCAGTAAGGTTGTTAATACCGCTAATCTCTTATGCAGAGTAAAAATAATTTGAAAAACATGCTGCTAATATTAGACCTGGGACGACAGAGCCAGAGCCTAGGAACGGTAATTTTCTGCTACAGTGACACAAGACAGATTTTTCTCGTTCTGTTTTTAGTAAATTACCTTAGCCCCTCTTCCCCGCAGCCTGCTGGGGAGCACATCTGGAGAGCATCCTTGGGCAAATCGGCACCCACATTTAATACACTTTGCAGGGGCTGGTTGCTGGCCTTGCCCTTCTCCCCTTGGACTGTGCGTACTGGCTCCTCTGAGTAAGGGCCCAGTGTTTGCAGGGCACAAGGCCGTGGAGCTGGGGGCTCAGCTGCCCTTCAGAGAGCCCAAGTCCTCCTCTGTCTGGGAGTCAGTGTATTGCCCAGAGCAAAGGCCCTGGGGCAGGTCTGCACACCCCACACAGATGCCCAAAGCTCCGTACATCTTGTGTTCCTCAGTGTCTTACCAAAGGCTCCGCTCCGGGTGGGATGATTAAAGTCTGGGCCCATGAACACGTGTGTTACTTGGTGACTTGGCCAGACCACAGCCCTGTGTTGTCGGGACAGAGCACTGAGGTCTGCGAAGCCTTCTTGGCCCATTTCCTGACAGGAAGAGCTCTGAGGCCAAGTAGAGATCAATGCCTAACATCCCCAATCCCTGCTCAGCTTTATTCTGATAGTCGAGAGCCTACGACCCATTTAACAAAACCCCAGACCCCTCTCGCCTGGAGGAGCCCTGACTGGGGCTGCTGGTCCGGCTCCTTGGCAGCTCCTGGTCACTGCAGGCTGTGGTCACTGCCCTGAGCTTGACCCACAGGCTGTGAGAAAGCGCTGCCCACGGACGGAGGAAGCAAGGCAGCAGACCCAGGTAGAACTGGGCATTATTTTCACCCACGCGTGCTTCTTGGGGACTCTCCATGGTGAGGGCTGGGTGACCGGCAGGCTGCAGGGCAGAGATGGCTGCAGGGCAGAGATGGCTGCAGGATGGGGCTTCCTTAGCCTTTCTGATCACACCAAACTGCAGGAGTCCCCCTGGGGGAAGTCCGGGGCAGCATTGGATCAGACTCAGCGTCCCTCATGAAACCACTTGCCTATAAACCCTGACAGCCATCCCTCACCTCTGCAAAGAGGCTGGCGGGGCTTAACAGCTCATCTCTACGTGGTGCATCTGAAAAGCAAGTTACAGCGATTGCAGGGGAATGAATCCATGCCAGCCTAGCAAGGGATCGTAGCAGCCTCTGCTTAGATGCCCCGGAGCTGCCCTTCAGCCAGGACCCCCTCACCGCCCCCCGCAACCAATTTTCCAACGCACATGCTGATGTCCCAGTTAAGCAGGCTGGAAGTCATAATGGGGGCAGAGAACACTGCAAACAACCCGAAGTGGCGCTGCCAAGTCAATCAAGTTGTTCTGTGCCATCCATGCTGCGGCCCGTCCATTAGTGTAGAAAACCTAACTTTGGCAGGGCTCGCTTTATGAAACGGAGGGAGGAAAGGCACTGGAGGTTTTCTGGATGCTGAAATTATCCAGTAGCTTTCTCACGGGTCAATAGCAGATGACAAATACGCTCTAACCCCTTCAGAGTAAATCTTATCCAATGAGTCTGTTACATTTCTGCCGGGACACTTTGGAAATCAGTTGTGTGGCCTTGTGCCACAAGGAGAAATAGAAACACAGAGGTTCAGCCAATCTTTCACCAGTAGACCCAGAGCTTAAATCTGCAGACCAACATGGTGCGCATTTATTTTGTGTAGAATTCTGCAGGCACCTCTGTCCGCAGGGGTGAGTTACAGAGGCTGCTTCACATTCATCCTGGAACCTAAGAAGTTCGTCACTGCCTAGGAGCCCTGGGCGGCAAAGGTCATCCACCCTGGCTCCATTTAATTATTTATGCCCTCTCTGGCTTCAGAAAGAATTCTGAGATGCATTCTGCTGTAGTTTTAACAGACTACACGTAAAAAAAATTAGTGAAGAAATTGGTGGCGCTAGGAAGATCAGACAGAGATAGCAGACAGCTGGTACAAAATGGGTACATACCCGGGCTAGATGAAAGCTACGCATTTAGGTTGGTTCTATGAATTCTAGCAATGTCTGGGAAGAGGAGGGAAATGACTAGCTCCATAGTGTATAATATACTAACATTAAAATCAAGATAGATGCTCGGAAGAAACACTACTCCAAAATGTCTCCATTCTAATCTCTGTAATGTGGGAAATGTTTCAGGAAAAGGGCCTTTGCAGATATGATTAAAGTTGTGGAACTTGAGGTGGGGGATTATCCTGGATTATCCAGGTGGGCCCACGGTAATCACAAGGGTGCTTAAAAGTGGGAGAAAGAGACAGATGAGGAAGTCAGAGTGATGCCACAGGAGGAAGGCAGGATGGGTGTTTGCTGACTGTTTTAAAAATCCTCACCTGAGGACATGTTTATTGATTTTAGAGAAAAAGGAAGTGGGGCAGGGGGGAGGGAGAAACAATGATTCGAGAAACATCAATGTGAGAGAGATGCATCGATTGCTTGCCTCCTGGACATGCCCCAACTGGGGACTGAGCCTGCAACCTTTTCGGGCACAGAACAATGCTCCAATCAACTGAGCCACCTGGCCAGGACTTGGCCTTTGCTAATTTTGAAGATGGAGGGAGGCACCTTGAGGCAAGAAATGAAGAGGGGAAGGAAAGCGAGAGAATGGATTCATTCACTCCTGGAACCTCCAGAAGGAATTCAACCTGTGGACACCCTGATTTCAGCCCAGTGAGGTCTGTGTAGGCCTGACCCCCGGGACTGGGAGAAAATAAACCCATCTTGTGCTAATGCATTAAACCAGCACCAAAAGACACAATTACTACTAAAAAGCAGTCTACAGTACAGGCTTTGAATATGGAATGTGAAGATGGACCAGGGCTTACATTTCAATTCAACTACCATGACATTTTAGGCAAAAAACCTCAACTTCTTTGAAACTTAATGTATTCCAGTTGAATGTCACTAAGGCCTTCAACATGTCCCTGGAGGATTAGGTGTAGCTGGCACCTTAGCACCTGTTGGTGACTCTTCCAGACTCCTAGATGAGGAAAAGACGGATCAGGGCTGGTGTCTTCTCTGCCCTGGACCAGCCCAGAAGGTCAGTCTGCTGTGACCTTGAGGCTGCCACGAAGTTCAAGGGTAGAGGTGACCACGCTAATACTTCCTTAGACGGCATTTGCTAATCACCTGGCATGTGAAATGCATTTTCCTGAAGTCACTAATTCATTTGTTTGGGGCCTGTATATGCTCAGTAAAGTCATGATTAACCTCAGGCTTCTTTGTACGGGAAGAGAAGGCGAGATTTCTCCTGTGTGATTTCTATACCTTCAAGCAGAGAAATAGGTTTTATGGACCAGCAAATTATACCCATAGAAGCTGCCAAGACAACAACGTGACAGGTGATTCTCTACCTGTGGTCCCCCATGTGGTGCCCTCAGCAGGCTCGGCTGGCACCGGACCTGTCTGAACCCTCACAAGGAAGTGTTCGCATTCTGATGGTTACAGTCAGAGAAAAGAAAGTCTAATTATTTTAGGGAAACACAGGTCAATTCTAGAAATTATCCCCAATGATGCCTGGCCAACTTCAGCCAAATATTGCTTCTCTGGCGTTCCCAGAAGATGAGAAAGTAAAATTACACAGGCTCTTTTGACTTTGATAATTTGCGAAACCCCTCCCCTTGCCCCCACCTGCAAGAGACAAGCACTAAATAAATATCTCTGAGGTACCTGTGCCCCAAACTCCAGATGCATCGTAACATTCATCTGCCTTCCAGACATGAAAGGAGCCGAGTTCCTGGGTGTCCTGGGAGGGCGTGAGGAAAGGGGAAGGCAAATGGGTGTCTGAATGGCCAACAGCCTTCCCTTGCACAAACAGACTTTGAGCAGAAATATATGAAAATAATGTCCCCTATTAATCTTTAATAGGGTCGCAGACGTCCTAAGGAAAATTGTGCTCAACGGTAAATACACACGAGGTCATTTTTCTTCCAGGCAAGTTGTAAGGGCAACAGGGACTTTGAGCTCAGCAAACAGCTGGTCCCCAAGGTCCTGTTCCTTTTGCTCAAGAGACAGGGAAGTGTGCTGTGGTATGTCCAACAAATACGTACATCCCTTAGTCCACTGTCATCAGAGGGTGGCCCTCTCCTGGTCAGAAAAGCCACATGCCTCCTTTGTAACTCATCCTCATGTTTAACATCCTCTTATCAGCAGGACCCCTCACCCCTTCCCAACTTCTCTACACTCGTCCTGAAGCTCTCAGCTACTAAAATGACAGACCTCCCTTCCTCTCCAGAGCAGCGGAGCTGATTTACATGGTCCCCATAGGCCATGTCAATAACACACTGTCCCTCCAACCCACCCCACCCAAACAGGCAAACCTAAGGTGTGCTTGTTCATTTGTTTGTTTTATGTTTACCAGAGTAGCACATAAGTTTATTTTAGAGGTCACAGCAGTGTTAAAACCAACAAGTTGAATTCTTAACTGCGTCAAGTAAATTTACACATTTTGAAGGTAATTTTCCCCAAAAAACTTGGGGAGCTTTTCTCTTCCACCCCACATCCTGTGGTTTCCCCAACAGTTCTGTGTTTGGAAGACTTTTCGTGTGATGAGCACACTGCTTTGGGGGTATTTCATAATTTCCTTCCCCCAATAAAAAGTAATCTAAACAAATCCTGTATCACATAGGTTTCTCTGCAGATTGGTTTGACCCATTGACAGTGATCCCTGAGTCTTCCCACTAACTCCCTTGCTTCCAGCTGTGAGCCTCAAGGAGGGCACCCACTTTGGCCTTCCTGCCCACACCCCCTCTCCATCATTTTCTGTTACTCTTTCACTTTGTTAATAGTCTTGCCTTCATCATGAGAAGGTGGTACTTAGGGTTATGCCTGGCACAAACATGGTCCCTAAATAGTTGTTGAATGAGTGAATGGATGAATCTGAATGTCATACACTGTGTGTGGCTCCAATCACCTGCAGATCAACACTCATCATGGACATCTTGGCGTGACAGTTTCAGCACAGATGAGGAGAAACAGCAGCACGGCTGTTTCACACACTGTCCCAACAACTACATTGACTTAGAGCCAGTTGCTGTGACCTGTGCTTGGTAGGCCGATGTCATTTCACACTCAATAACCTGACCAGCCAGTGTAGCCTTTTTTCACAGTGGCGGCCAATGGGTCCCAGAGAAGTCAACATGCAGCCTAAGTCACAGAGCTGGTGTTAAATGTCAAGATGACCGTAGATTCTTTAATTCGTGCTTCCCCTCAAGGGCCCTTACTTATAGCCAAAAATGTTTCCACCTGAATTTTTGACCCTACAGTGAGGAAGAGGTATTTCCGTTTGCTTTTGTCCATTCTGACAGAAAGGTTTTCTAGCAGGACAGCATCGAGGTCCTTTGCTGGAGTGAACATTCTTGGAGAGATGACGCTTTCTCTCCCCAGACCCCCATCCAAAGAAATTCAAAGCCATTGGATGGAGCCAGCTAACTGTGAACAACAGGAATTCCAACTGCTAGGCTCTCATGGGAATCTTGAACTTGCAACATCCTGGCATTTCTGTTTCTAAGGGATACCCTTGACCTCACACCATCATAATTCCCTGACAATGGTCAATGGTCATGGACCAGGCAGAGCAGAGAGGGGCCAATGTCAAGATGGCTCATGTCAAGATCACCACCTGCATTCCAAGGACACTATCCCCAAACCCCTACCTAAGAGAAAAGAGCCAGAGTCTTTCTGGACACAAAGGGTCTTTACATACAGCCCAGAGTTCTGCCTGACAGAGCTGAGTCCAATATCAAAATCCTTTGCTGTGACAAAAAAGATAAGAGAGGGCTGTCTGGAAGATACTGCACAGAGCTGGAAACCAAGATGGGCCAGGGACACCAGCAGCCATGCAGCCACAGAGCGACAGCTGTTGGGAAGCTCAGCAGTTCTGGAATTTCCAGTACCCACTTCCACCCACTTCCAGCATCAGCCTTTCACGACATTCTACAGCCCCACCGCCCCAACCTGCTGGCACCCCGTGGCTTTGCTACCTTGACCTACGGGAACTGGATAGGGTGGGCGTAGGTGGCCACACACACCGACTTATTTAGTTCAAGGAACATGACATAGAAAACAGGTCTTCTAGTCCAAGATTACTCTGGTCCGTCTAGTGTTGCCATTCTCAAAGTGAGGCGCAGGACCCTGGCAATCTCAAAGAGCCTTGTGGTCTCCATGAGGTCCAAACTAATTTCCTAGCCATGCTAAGTTCTTACTTGCTTTTCTCACTTTCATTCTCTCACAAGAGTATCACGGAGATTTTCCAGAGGCCACATGACATGGGATGATGCAACAGGCTGACTGCCAAAGCAGATATCAGTGACATCTTTTAGGCAGGCACAAGATTATAAAAGTGTAAAACAGTGCCAGCTTCTTCCTTGTATTTTTTGTTTTGGAAAATATAGTGATTTTTAATGAAAATGCATTCTGTTATTGATAGTAACATGTGATGGGCTTCTGGCATTATTTTTAAAATAAAGTAATAAATATGTAAACATTTATTCAGCTTTGATTCCAAACATGGTAAGTATTGATTGATTTTTTTCCACACAGATAAAATAAAGCCCTTTGGGAATGTTAGTAATTTTTAAGAGTGTAAAGAAGCCCTGAAACCAAAACTTTTGAAAACCACTGTTTTAACGCAAAATGAAATATATTTTGTGAGGGGTACTTAAGCCCTAACTTGACAAGGTTCAAAGGTCTCTTATTTAATTTTTCTATTTGTTTTAAAATAATAGTTACAGCGAACAGAGTGCCAGTTGGGAGGCTGGGTGAAAAAAGTGAAGGGAATAAGAAGTACAGATTGTTACAAAATAGTCAGGGGGATGCAAAGTACAGCATAGAGGATATAGTCAATAACAGTGTAATAACTATGCATCGTACCAGGTGGGTACTAAAAATATCAGGGGAAACACTTTCTAAAGTATATGATTGTCTAACCACAATGCTAAAACTAACACAAAATAATATGGAATGTAAACTGTAAATGAAAAAATAATTTTGTAAGTTAATTCAGAAATAAAATAAAGGTAACACATAAATGGGAAAATAAAGTCACCTCCAGGATGCAATTCCACAGACCCAGTGTCTTTGGAAAGCCGCGTGGGTGGTCAGCCAGACCACACAAAACAGGGTCTTGATTTTCCGGTCTAGGTGCACCCCTGGGCCGCCTGCAGAAGTTGCTCAAGATCGCACCTCATCATCGGTGACACGGGAAGGAGGTAACCAGCAGCCCCCCATGTCCAAGGTTGCTGTGAAGCACTCAGCACAGCACCTGGCACGTGGTAAATGCCAAATCAATGTCACTCTCCTCGTCATCCTTCTCGCCACCACCACCACCATCGTCCCCACGTCCCTGGGGCTCCCGGAATGAGCGCCCTGCCCTGGGTTGGTGGAGGATGGCTTCCTACTGGGTCAGTCAATGATTCACAGGGTGCTGACCCACCCAGGAGTGCGGAAGGTGCTGTTCAGGCACTGAGTCAGCGACTGCCCTTTTCTGGGTGGCTCACACCACTGACTCAAACGGGAGCACCTCTATGGACCCTCTATTCGCGGTTACCCAGGGCCACTGACACAGGCGGGTCCCCACCGCCTATTCAGTTCGCACAATAGTGAATCCAGGACTCCCGGGCCAACAGTCCCGTGCGTGGCCAGCTCCATTCACGCCTGCCTGTGAGAGTCTTTGTACATCAACAATGGCCTGTTCTGGACAGGAATGCTCTTGTGATGACACACGCTCCGAACACCCCTGGACTTTGTCAGCCCCTGCTTCCATTTGCCCTCATGGAACAAAACTCAAACGATGCTGAGGCGTGTGTCACGCTTAGCAACATGGCCCGCGGAGTGGACGACATTTCCACAGGCCGCCTGAAGCCATGGGTGCGAACAAGTGCGAGGCGGCGCGATCCCGCCCCTTCTGCCCACAAGTCCCGCAGTGACGGTCTCTGCGTGCAACTGGGGGAAATGTTACATCTGGGGTCTTACAGGGTCTTTGTCCTCGATGACAAAGGGCGAAAAGGGGACAGACTGGGCGTTTTCTGGGTTCGGTGGCAGGCATGGCACTGATGCATTTGCACGGAGGCCTTATTCTCGGCTGCCCTGGGAGGGTGGGGTCACTATCTCCATTCGCAGACGTGACGCTGGGCCCGGCTCCTGCTTGGTGTGCTACTTTTTACTCGGATGGTTCTTTCAAATTCTTGTTTTTCTTGGAGGCCACATTTTCTGCATAATTGATTGCTTTTGAAAATTACAGAGCAATTTCCCATTCATTGGGTTGGAAATGCCCACGGAACTGGAAACGCCAACGTGACTGCAGGATAGCTCACTTGGGGTAATGCCTGGGTGGGGGTCTGGGGTCTCCCTGGGTGGGACAGAAGTCCATGCTTGGCTGTGAGACGTGGGCTTTAATTATACATGACAGCCACCCGGTAACTGAGGGCGCCGATTTTCCCACACAAAAATGAGCTCTGGGCCACAGGTTATGGGTACTGACCGGCATGGGATGCCCTTGGACTTCACAGGATGCTGTCTGGGTAAGGAGACAGCCTTTTGGTAACACTGAGGTCTCCCTTTTCCCCATTTTCATGACCCATTCCTTGCTTCATGGATAAAGCACATTTGAGCTGTATGAAACAGAAGCATCCCCCTTCCTTGGAATGAGAGAGAGAAAGAGAGAGAGAGAGATCTCATAAAAATCTATGTTTCGATCTGGGCTTAAAGGGATAGCTAGCTTCCCCTGCCTATGAACTGCATGGGTCCAAGTACAAGAAACAGCCACTGGGCAGAGCAGAAGGATCCCCTTTGAAGAGAAACACGCTGTAGGAAGCAATGCGGGGGTGGGGTGGGGTTGATTAGGGTCTCTCTCAGCTGCCTGCAGTCTCACACAAGGTGGTCTGAGTCTAGGACCCCAGAGACCCCCCTTTAAGCTCACCACCCACCCCAACTTCAGCATTCTGGGCATGATTCCAGGTGTCTTCCCCACTGCACCATTTATAGTCCACCACGTAAAAGCTTCCCTGTGATTAATGAACTGACCACCTGGCAGGGAGAAGGTAGAAAGGCAAACACCTGCATGACCCCAATTCGGTGACATAACCATGAATTATTTAGAGTCAGTTGTCACTCTGTGACAGCAAAGAATTCATCTCCCAGGAGATACACAGCCAGGTCCTTGATACCTGTCACCTTCAGAGAACTGAGGGGCTGAGGACTCTGAACTCCAACAACGCTTCAGCAGAGAGTTACAGAGTCCAACCAGGTAAGTGAGGCTTCTGGGAAACAGGCACATGCCTTACATACTGGGACCCTTGGGATCAAACAGGCTGTCTCCGTAAGTGTGAGTGAGTTCATAATGATACTAAAAAAAAACCCACTGTGGTCCGGAAAGAGTTTTTTCTCTTGTAGAAACAACTCTTGTCATCACTAAGCTGTCACAGAGAAACCACTCTATCACAAGCCATGAGTGCTCACAAGGAAATTAGGTAAAGAACTTCACGAGCATGTATTACCTGAGTAGTTTTTCCTTTTAAATGATGCTAAGAGGCTCTGATGGACAATATGTCCTGACTCTGCGTGAAAGCGGTCTTAGAGCTGATGCTGTCTCAGCTACTGAGCCAGGAAGAGCACCTGGATTCTGAGACTGGCTGGGGTTATCAGCGGGCCTGCCTGTAACTATAAGCAATAAGGCTGAACCGTGTAAGAACATTGTATTCTCGTCACGGAAGACAATCATTTGGAAACTGACAGGCACCAGGTTTCAGAGGTAGCAAGACCAGGTTGATTCCGAAATCCTCCACGTGGGAGGCAGGGTGTTGCTGGGCTCGGCACTCCGTTGGTCGGACCTAAGCAGGGCGGCTGGGCTGATGACAGGTGACACTTGTGAGCTGGGTGGACCAGTGCTGCGCGTCGATAAAACTCAGCACATGAGCTGTTGTTCTACCTCCCACGCACCCCTCAAACCCACAGTCCCAGGCCTCTTGTGTTACTGCCACAGCTGCTCTCTCCTGTGCCGTTCATCCTTCGAGCCCAGCTCAAACAGCAGCTTCCTGGGCAATGCCAGGTTGCGTTGGCTGTTCTCCCGAAGGACTTTGTGCCCTCCTGACCACAGACTCCCACTCCATGCTGTCATGGTTGTATGCGTGTGCCTGCCTTCCTCTCTGCTGGGGATGAGAAGTTTTTATTCCTGGCATAAAAACTGCAGGCCAGCCGATAGATGGGTCAATGGATGGATGGATGGATGGATGGATGGATGGATGGATGAATAGGTAGATAGATGAATAGAGAGATGGGTAGAGGGATGTAGAGATAGATGGATGGATGAAATAAATAGGTGGATGATAAATGGATGAATAGATAGATGGAGGGATGGATGGATGGATGGATGAATAGGTAGATAGATGAATGGAGAGATGGTTAGAGGGATGTAGAGATAGATGGATGGATGGATGGAATAAACGGGTGGATGATAAATGGATGAATAGATAGATGGAGGGATGGATGGATGGAAGGAATAAATGGATGGGTGACAAATGGATAAATAGATGGATGGAGGGATGGAAGGAGGGATGAAGGGAGGGATAGATAGATGGATGGATCTCCAGTGTCACTCTGAGTTCTTTTCCTGCGCCTGTGACTGGCTGACACTAATGCCCACCACTCTTCAATCCTAAGATTCCGTTCCCTGTCAGCTTTGTGGAGGTCTTTGCTTGGCTCTCCACCTTCCCCAACTTCCTTTCTCCCTAAGTCCTCTTAGACCCTTCCCTCATAAACCTGGTGTTCCCAATGCTACAGTCTTTATTTCTCTTCTCACCCACTTTCCCTAGGGAGCAAACTCTAACATACATCTTCAACAATTCCTGTGTTGATAATTCTAAAATCTACCTCCATATCTTAGCCCCTTCTCTGAGATCCATTCATGTTTTAAGTTTATTCATTCATTTACTCATTCAGCAAGTATTTAGCAAGTAAAAAATGTTGTCTGGGCCCAGTTTAGGCACTTGGGACGTATTTATTACACATAGAGAACCCTGACTGGGAACTTAAGGTACAAGGAAGAAAAGAAGCAAACAATAATCAAAACAAATAAGTAAATGATAGGGTGTTAGCAGGTAATCAGTGCTTTGGGAAAAAAATGAGAGCCCGACAGGTGCACTGGGAATGGGCAGGGTTTACAGTATGAAATGGGGAGACTCGGGAGGGTAAAATTTAAGGAGCCTTGTAGGTGAGCAAGTTTGCCTGAGAGCACCTGGGGGAAGTGTGGAGGTCCTGGCCTCCAGAGCAAAGACCTGGAGGCACATTGTAGGGCCAGCAAGGGACCAGTGTGGCTGAAGTAGGGTGCCTGGAGAAGAGGCCAGACAGGTCAGGGCAGGGACCAGTTCATCTCTGGGTTTGGGGCCATTGGAAGGACTGTGCCTTCACCTCCCAGTGCCGGGCTGTACAAGCCTTGCACCCGCAGGTGGACATCCTTAGGCACCCAGCAGCCGGTACTGCTGAGGCTGAGCCGTGTTACACTTGGCCTTTGGCCTCAGTGGCTGCGCCAGGGATGGGGTATGAGCCAAGCAAGGCGGATCCAAGTTCTTCACAGGGATTTTTCTAGCAGATGTCAGCAGGGGAAGAGTCTCCCTGTCTCCTGGATCATAAGCAGATAGAAAATAGGACCAGAGAAGGAAGCGGACAAGCAGCGGGGAGCACAGAGGGGACAGTGTAGCTATAGGACCCTGAGCCCCAGTCCTGGCCCTGTCTAACTATCCTCCCTCCCCCAACCCATGAGTTAACACCACCCTCCTCTTTAGCTCTGCTGAGCTTAAGCTAGGTTTCTATCATGGATCAAGAGTCCTGATGAACACACCCTGGAAATTTAGCCTGGCCAAAACAATGCACAATCTTTCCCTGCCTCCAGTGCAAGACACAAGTCTGTTCCTCTTTCTTCTCTTCCTCAGGATGGCTCCTAACACCATCAGCTGCAGGGTTCCCGGGCTGTGGAGGCCATGCTACCCTCTGCCTATGCTGGCGTTCAATAAATCATTGAGCTCTTCCCTCCAAGGGGCTCTCAGGCTTCCCAACATTCACCCTGTCCCCCTGCTCCCCTGTCGTCTAGTCCAGGGCAGCGATCTGGCCTCCTGGCCTTACCCCCCTCCACCCGGAAGCCCTCGGAGGCCCAGCTGATCCTGTCTCCCTTCCCTTATAAACCTCCGATGGATAAAATCTAACACTTCACCATGGCACTGGAGGACCCCCATATCTTACCTTCGTATCACATGGATTTTTCTACCTCTGGCTACAGGACAGCCCCTGAGCTCCTGCATCCCACCCCCATCACTGTGTCCCCGCCAAACTGAGCACCTTCCTTCCACTTGGCTTCCCCTGCTTTTCCGTCACCGAGGCAGGGTTTGAGTCCAGCTCCTGAGACCCTCCACCATGACACCTCCTCCCCAAAAGAAATGTGGGGTGCTCTGTTTGGGCTTCCTGAGTGGTTTCAAGCCACTTCTATTCCAACCACTTTCACACTGGAAGCAGTAACAGAGTTCTGGTGCCAGGACTCCATATGTTCACATGGATCTAATAACCTGTACGATGCTCTGATGTAAAGAAAAGGAGTCTGAGTCCTTCTGTCTCAGGGCCCAGAGAGGCAAGAGTGACTTTGCTCAGGACGTGGGCAGGTGAAAAGAGGGAGTGAGGAAAATCAGGTAGAGTCTCCGAGCTCAGCAGGCGCAGGGAAGAGGCCTGCTGGGGGAAGGAGAGTTCGGAGTAAATCTAGACAAACGTTCTTTCTTTCAGCAACAGGCTCCAACAGGAACAGACAAATGGCTTCACACCTGCCTCTGCCAAAGGAGCGATAAGGAAAGAGATAGGAGGCCGCAGGACAGAGCAGGATGCAGCAGGCTCCTGCTTGACTCACAGCTCAGATTACAGGTCAGATTACAGGGACAGGGTGAGCTCCGTCCCCCAGTGCTTGATGGGTGTTAGACGGCCACAGGGTCACCCACCCGTATCATCTCATCCACACAGATTGGGGTAGAGACCTAGATGAGCCTACAAGAAGCCAACTTCTCCTGCCTGCTGGGGTCAAGAAGAAAAGAGGCGGCAGCAGAGGTCAAAGGTCAGAGGTCATCCTTGCGCTCTCTCGGGACCTCGATAAGCCCTCCGCACCCTTGTGGGAGCCCCGGCAAGGGTCCAGGTGACCTCCAGCACAGAGACTGGGTGGCAGGCGGCTCACACAGGTGGAACGCATTAAAAAAATGAGCCATTTGGCATTCCGAACACATTGCTAAAGACACTTGTATAATCATTTGAAATGAAAATTGCGCAAATGAACTGGAAAATGTTTTCCTTGTATTTTCTCATGTTCCCGAAACTTCCTTTCCACGGTTCAAAAGTTTGCATTGTCTAATTGCTGATTTCCATTTGTGAATGAATCAGCGTAAAATAAAATTAAGTGCCAAATTAATCTACCCATCTCGTTTTAGGCATTAATTATCCTCCGAGACACTTTCTCCCGCACTTGTTGCCTGTCAAGACAAGCCTGGAGACAGTGATGGAGAATCCAGCTTTCAGCTTAGGAAGTTAGCCGAGCAGCGGAGGATGACCTTGATCTCGAAGGTCTGCAGTTTACTGTGCGAAAGGGGTGTGATCCCAGGCAATTAAAACACATTCCTCGCCTTTTTAAAGCTGCCTTAACACTGTCAGACCAAGCAAGTGACTGGAGCAGAAATGTGCTGCATGGTTTTGTGACATGTTTCCCCTGTTGTCCTGGTTAACAAATGAACGACATTTCCTCTAAGTTTAAATGGTCAGCCTCAATGTGGACAATGTGGTGCAGGCTGGGCAGAATTCTGAAAATGACATTTACTGTTCTTTTGGAGCTACAACAAGGGAGACCTCATTGGTTCTGCTAAGAAAGAAAGAAAGAAAGAAAGAATAACAGAAGTCCAGGATATAATAATTATAGGGCCCTCCATCCCTGAGGTAAAACCAAAGCCACTACTCCTGGAAACAATGGGGACATGGGAGCTGGGTACCAGAAAGTCAGTGTATCACCAGCAGAGCCAGAACAGCCTTGGGGACAGAGGGCACACAGGCCCTGGTCCCTTCCCTTTTGAGGTTCAGCATTATCAGAACCTTTCTAGAGGAAACCAGATATCCTTAGCCAAGCAGTGTTTTAGCCTTAAAAAAGGAAATAAATCTTCCTGTATGTGACAACATGAATGAACTTGAGACTTTATAATAAGTGAATTAAGCCAGTTACAGAAGGAGAGATACTGCATAATTCTACTTATATGAAGTATCTAAAATGGTCAACTCATGGCAGTGAAGAATAGAACTATGGGTACCAGGGGCTAAGGGGGAGGGGAAAGCAGGGAGTTGCTGATCAATGTGTATAAAGTTACAGTCATGAAAGATAAGTTCTAAAGATCTGCTGTACAACACAGTACTGTAGTATACTCTTTAAAATGTGCTAAGCGGGTAGACTTCATGTTCAGGGAAGGAAGAAGGAGGAAGGAAGGAAGAAAGGAAAGAAGGAGATGCACGACTCAACTCCACCTGGGTGCGTTGTCAGAAAAAGGAAAGACTAAAGTACAATGTGTACAAGTTGGAGGGCTGTTTCTGGCTGGAACCCCTTAACAACCATGACCCCAGGGCCAAAAGTCATGCTTGGGGAAATGGTGGCTATGTACTGAGTATGGACTAAGAGTTGTGCCTCGAGCCCTGTCAGGGGAAGGAAGTGCCCTGTCTATATATGGCTGGGCCTTCTGACCTGGTCAGCCTAGGAGTCAGCCCAGTAGTTAATCTTATCTCTGGACCCCCTGGAACGCTGGGCTTCTCAGGTTAGCAACTCTGAGCAGGTAACTGACTTAGCAACTCTCACCCGCTATGTAACCTTGGGCATAGAGCCTCCTTTGTCCCAATGTGTATATGACTGCCCTTGCTGTAAGCCCGGCGCATGTACTGCCAGAGAGTGGAAAAACTGTCCGTGGAAACGCCAGCATTCTCCAGCGCCACCGCTGTGGAAGCAGGAGAATGGGTGTGGCAATGCCTGCTCTCTCTGTGGTCATTAATCCTGCCTCTTCAGTAAAGCATGCAAACCCTCCTAAAGGCTCCTGGAAAGTTCTTCTTCGCCCCCAGACCAGGGCCCTCCCTGCTGTCATCATTTGGTGGTCTTGGACCCGATAAGATGAGACCTGACAAGCCCAAGCACGCGGCACCTTTGTCGCAAACGCAGAATGGCCAAGAAGGGTTTAGCTGCTGTGCCACCAAGAGCCTTCCCAGCTGCTTCCAATGGGCATCAGCTGGAGCCCCAGGCAGGTGGGCAGGGCAGTAGCCCCACGCTTTCTCTTTCCTCAGCTTTGGAAGCACCGTTAATAGGTGCGATTCTCAGGAGAAGACAGGAAGGGGCATGCTCAAGAGGAGGATGCTAGATATCTTGGTAATAAAATAGCTGAGGCGTCTTTGTGATTAATTAGGAGAATAAAAGAGATAGAAACATATCTGCTGCACCCGGAGGCAGTGCTCAAGTGCTAAGCTTATTTTGGATAGCAGGGTTGGGGAAAAGGAGGTAAAGCAGACATTTAAATTATGCAAACGTAACAACGTGGAGCAGGAATAAAGGTTTGTGCTTCCTTTACGGCCTGACATCTTTCAGGCACTAGAAAAGCAACCAGAAGGAAACCAGCAAGAGAGACAGTGTGCTCCAGGCAAGCTTTTACATCTCATCACACCCTTTAACAACACCTTCGCGTGTGCTTTTCTCCAGATAAGCTTTGAGGCTCAGACCTGCACGGGTGCACCTCTCCCTAGCCACCCCGGGGAGGAAAGGGAACCTGTCAGCTTCCAGAAGAGGATATGGGAGAAAGAAAAACAAAGTCAAATGGAAAAGCCAGAGCGACACCAGCCCTGTTTGAAGGCAGCAGGCAGGAGAGAGGCAGGTTCTGCCTACACAGAGGAGGCACCGCAGGCCCCTGGCAAAAGTCAGCCTGGGTACTGAGCTGGAAAACATGGAGTGCAGGGACGTTTTAATGAGCTTGAGCAGCTCTTTTGATAGCCACTGATGGTGAGGTGGCAATGGAGCGTGTGAAAGTGGGAGCTTTCTAAGATCGCCCGTCTTTAGGAATCAATTTTCCCTCTTGCCCTCCCTCCAGCTTTGGGGATATTCAAATGCAGCCGGAAGTCACCCCCACCCCCACCCCCACCCCGCCCTGGAGGCGGGATGGATCAGCGTACCTGGAAGGTGACACCCAGGAAGCCCCAGCTCCAGCACTACCAGCTGGGCAGTAGTGAGGGCCTCACAGAGATGGGGTGTGGGGGGTGGGGGGGTGGAATAAAAGGCATAAAATTAAAGACAAGATGAATAAAATTGGATCAAAGGAAACATAGCTAGTCTACCCAGCAGCTTAAATTACATTTACCACGACTGGCAGGGAGGGGGCCATCAGGAGTAATAAGTCCAGGCGCTGGAAAGAAATGCCGGGCTACATAATGACAGGTAGCACCAGGGGAGTCCCTGATTCACCTTCCCAGGGACGACTCAAGATAGGGCACCAAACCCATCCATCACATGCAGACAAATTTTGATTGGTAGCGTCCCTTGATAGTGGGGGATCTGGATTCCCAAACAGCCCCTGCGTTCTGCCTGCAGCACGAGGACCACCTCCAGCCGACCTTGCAGCCCAGCTGTCTGTCCCCCTGCCTCTGCGTGGTGGCCAATGTCACAGCCCGGCCTTGGCACGACCAGGTGCTGCCGGTAATTAGGTGAGGGCTGCCCCTTGCTCACCTCTGCTCCGTCACCTGAGGCCACACCATGCAACTGGGTGGTCTCAACACACACAGGTCCTGGAACCTTCCTACCAGGTCGTTCTGAGCCCAGAAACAGTACTCAAATTATCCTGTTTCAGTTATTGGTAGGTCCCTCCCCAGAGCACCCCAAGTTCCCAAGCTCCCAGCTATTTCTCACTACATACAGCTTAGCAGGAAAGCAATCTGATTCCACTCATTCGCACCAACCCTCTATGGAGCTTCTCGCTTTTCAGAAGAGCAGGCCAGGAATGTCAGCCTGTGTCAGGAAGGCAGGGTGACCCTCCTAAGAAGAGAAGGCTCCATCCCCACCCCTCCCCCACCCTCCAGCCACTGCCCTGTGAGTGAAAGAAGGTTCAGCTCTCTGGACAGCTACACCTGGCTTGGATCTGTCAGTGAACAGGACAACATCTTACTACAGAGATAGGGCAGCATTACAGTCATCTGGCTTCGAGCCAAGAAAAAGCCTGGAAACCCCATCCTGCTCCTAAGGAGGGGCCCATTCTGCACCAGGACTAAAGGGGCCCAGGAACTTGGGCTTCAGATGCACAGGTCTTCAGAAGAGGGGTCTGCAGCAGAATCTCAGCTCCCTAATATCCTACACCCTGGGCAAAGCTCTTACACATGCTTCCCTGTGTCTTGCTCCCCCACCTCCCGCAGGGGGACCTGTGACTCCCTAGTGGAGTGGCTCCCCAAGTCGGAGCTGGAGAGAGGCCCCTGCCTCTTCCTTGGGACCCTTTGAGCATAGACATCCCAGATCTGAGCCCGCAGCGAAGAGGGTCTTGATGGCATGGGGTGGGGTGGAGCGGGGAAGACTACCTGGCTCCTCCCAAGACCCACTGGGTCACCTGAGCTCTTCCTCGCAGAGCAGGTCACCGGCTTCCAACTAACAAAATTAAAGAGGAGGGACGTTACTCTCAGAAATTCTTCAGCAGGAAATGGTTCTACTTTCATTTTTCTTTGGACACTCTAAGAGCTAGCTTAAATAAGGACAGGGATCTCAATCTACCAGAATAAAACTTAAATTGACCAGAAACTCCGCTCACCAGCATCTTCAGAACTATCAGACTACTCGTCTGGCTTTTTAGAAACGGGGCATCTGTAAGAAAACAACCCCATAACACACTCCCATCTACTTGGCCACTGTGACCACCTATTGGATGCACAGGATTTTGTCAGAGATGGCCTTTGAAGGCTCCTGGCTCTACCCTGGGGACAAAGTTACAGCTGTTGTCAAAGTGATGCCTCCTCCGCACCTCCTCCAGCCCAGGATGCAGC
Source organism: Noctilio leporinus (assembly GCA_004026585.1). Lineage (NCBI taxonomy): Eukaryota > Metazoa > Chordata > Mammalia > Chiroptera > Noctilionidae > Noctilio > Noctilio leporinus. The sequence goes on along the minus strand of PVIW01001973.1, from coordinate 111,876 downwards.
CTTCACATCTGCATCTGAATGTGGCACCAGCATCGCCTTAAACTGCAAGGACTTTAGTCTCTGCTAATCAAAATCTATTTGCTTGGCTCTGAGATGAAGTCAGTCCTAAACTCCGGAAGGGCATGCATCAAATTGCCGATTGGGACGGTTGAGGGCAAGCAAGAACAGCATGAAGAGGGAGCTTCTCTTTCCCTCTACTTGAGTCTGTATCACTTAAAGAAAAATAGAGAGAGAGGGAGAATGTGTTCATGGACTCCTCCTTCAAACAAAAGGGCAAAGGAAGCGACTGTTTTCAACAACAGGGCCCAGGCTTAGGTGCCTGATGGAGGCTGGGACCTGGAAGCACAGCCAGGCAGCCAGGTGATCACGCCTCACCACACTGAAGAATAAATGGCCCAGAACAGACCCAGGGATCCTGGAAGTTCTCTTTAGAGCTCAGACGTAGCTCTGTCCCTCTCTCTGGCCCCCTCTAGTGTGCTGGCCTTGATGGCCAAGAGACTCCATATCCCCAGGCCACCCCTCCCTGGACTTAGTTAACCCCTTGTGACTGCCCACAGCTTCTCAGGGGGAGTGGAGTGGGCACACCCTTCAAGCTCAGGTGCTTCTCCCTGCTTCCTAAGTGCAGAGGTACCTACCTCGTTCCACCAGCTCCCAAAGCTTGCCCGGGGTTACAGATGGAAACCTTCCCCAGCACAGAGCCCGGCCAGCTTCTGCAGAACCGTGTGGCGGATGCCGAGGTCGGTTTGCAGCCAATGCCTTCCAACGACTGCCCTCCCCTCCCGCCCCTCCCCTGGTAGAAACCAAACCAAACCAGATCTTGGCCACAGAAGCAGCCACAAAGGTCCACCTGCCATCGCCTCAACCCTCCGGCCACCGGCGCTCACCTGCAGATGTAGTTTGTCTTGCAGGAGTCCTGCAGACTCAAGCAGTTGGGCTTCTCCCGCTCCTCGTAGGAGCACACGGGCACGATGGTCTGCCGCCGCCGCTCGGTGCAGGCGATGTCCCTGCAGGAGCAGAAGAGCATCCCGTAGCTGTGCTTGGCCGGCACCTTGTCGAAGAACTGCCTCAGCGCCTTGTGGCACTTGCGCCGGTTGCAGACCTCGTTGGACACGCTGGTGGTGCACGGGGTGATGTAGGCGGACCTGTACTTCTTGCAGGTGTCGTCGAGGTTGCAGGCCTTGGCGGCGTCCAGGCAGTTGTTCCCTTTGGGAATGTGCTCCACTGCAAAAGGACAGAAAGGCGGGCGTGAGGGCCGGGCCGGGGGCCGGGGGGGCTCGCGCCTCCCGGGGTTTCCACCGAGACCTGGCGTTTACCTGGCCGCGCTGCGAGCTCTAATCAGCTCCGAGGTTTTAAACTCGGCACTTAATGAGTTCGAGACAAGGAGGAAATACTGAGAGCAAACGCTGGGAGCCCAGGGTGGAACACAAGGTCCTAGCGCTCCCTTAGCTGTATAATTAGGCGGTATTGCGCGAGGCCCGAGGAGCTCAGGCACCTGCCCAACTCCGCAAAAACAAAGCAACAGGAGGAGAAGTTTCCAACTCCTGGCTGGCACGCTGAAATTAGGATAAAAGAAAAGGCAACAAATTATATACTTGTTCATTATACGGTATATAAAATGAGACGCTGAATGAAAGTATAGCGGCCGTGCAATCCTGCAGGAATATAATTATGTAATAAATGCATATAGTTCATGCTAATTACTATATGATTATAGAGTAATTACATGGTTATTTGAGCCTAGAAGACAAAATATTATGCCAGGCTCTCCAAACAGGAAGCAGCAACTACAGCGAAGCTGTATTTAAGTTCTAGCTCACCGGCCATTGGAAGAAAAGCAGAATACATCAATTACCACTTAACTTACCACCTACAAAACATGGGCTCCCATGCTGAGGTTGCAGATGAGAAGAATGTGGCTAGTATGTCGGGTAGAATTTCAATGGGCTTACAAGCCACAAGCCTTTGGAATCTTACAAAACACATTCCGCGGCCCTGACCAGCGTGGCTCCACTGATTGGGTGTCATCCCCACAGCAGAAGTTCTCGGGTCGATGCAGGGCCCACAGGGATGGCTGGCTGGGCTGGCGGAGCCAAGCTTAATGGGTCAAGTTAACAGGTAGGTAGACAAAGGGAAAATAATCTCAGTCACCATGATACGGGGGTTTTCATAGAGGAAGTGGTGGAAAACCCCCCAGAGCCAAATTATACGTCAGAACCGTGGAAAACTGAGCAGAAGTGGTAACAGCAACCCTGTGGAAACAACAGGGAGATGGCAACCTTCGCACAACTGTGGATTTGCCCCCGACCAAGTTCCTGCTCAGAGCTCAGCCCTTCCTGGGATTCTGGGAACTTCTTTCATTCTACCTACGGTCCCAGTTCTCGGGGATCATGAAGGCAATTGCAAGGGAACTGGCAACGGAGGAAAAAGAGTCTGGGTGGGTTGGGTGGGACTAAAGCAAAGCGCTGCATTTAGTATACAGCCAAAGGGCACGTGGAACATGATTCAGCCTTAAAAAAATGAAGGAAATTCTGTCATATGTGACCATATAAACGAGCCTTGAGGACATCAGGCTAAGTGAAATAGCAGGCCAGCCACAGAAGGAGAAACACTGTATGGTTCTGCTTATCTGAGGTACTGAAACATTCAGACTCATAGAAGCAGGGAACAGGAGGCTGGGGTGGAAGAAGGGGGAAATGGGGAGTTACTATTCAAGGGGCATAAAGTCTCGGTTATACAAGGTGAGTGGGTTCTAAGGGATTTGCTGTGTGACCTCACACCTATACTTAGCAATACTATATTGTCCACCTAAAACTCTGTGAAGAGGTTAAACCTCACATTACCCATTCTTACTACAACGAAAACGGTTTTCAAATCGGTAGGTGAAGGGGACACCGCAAGCCCAGCGTTTCTCTCCCTGCTGTACCGACAGTGGGCCTTGTTTTAAGAAAACCCAGAATGCAAACATCTGAAAACAAAATTATAGCCTGACACCATGAGCCGCGGTTTTTGCTGTGCTCCTGGTTCATATTTCTGCCTGTGACATCTAAATCCAGCCATTTAATGGGGGAGACAATAAACAAGACATTCGGCCCTTGTGAGGGGAGTGGCGCCTGAAGTCAGCAGCTGGGCCTACATCTCCTGCCGGCTTAACAAACATGCCAGGTGCGTTTTCTCCATCATGACCTTCCCAGTCCGGCCCCTCTCCGGTTCCTGATTTCACACTCCGGCTCCCTGGGGCTCAAGGAGGGGAACAGACACCATGTGCCCTGACACGACGATCACCAGGACCTCCAGGCCTTGGTGACACATCTAACCTTTTCTGCTTTTAAGACTTCTAATGTTGTTCTACTGGGCCCCTGGGCAATAGAGATTTATGTTCTTGTAGGTCTAGGGTTTGCTTGGAGATTTCTAAATTGCAGGGTTTTGATGATAATCTAGAATAAATTATTATAACCAAGCTCTAAACCACCTAGATTAGGCTGGATATTGGTACCCAGTGTGCTGCACTGGTATTAAATGATACTCTATAATCTCTGGCTAAAAAGAAGAGAGGCACGGTGGTAGAGTCAACACTGAAATGATGCAGCCAGTGATACATGAACAAACAACAGTTCATGTAAATACAAAGGGGGAAAAGTGGCTGAAGAATGAAGTCCTCACCTGGCACCAGTAAGACAGGCCGCCATACCTGAAAGAACCCGAGCTGAAACAGGACATCAGCAGCAATTTAGCTTCAGCAGAACAACATCATCCCTTATAGTAAACCACTGGAATTAATTTGCATTCCATTGTTTTTAAACCCTCAACCTCCACTTCACATCACATGTAAAAATTAATACAAGATGGATCACAGACAAACATAAAAGCTTAAGTCATAAAGCTTTTAGAAGGAAACATAAGATAATCCTGGAAGTAGACAAACAAAAATTCATTCTTCCAGAGGACCACACAAAGCACCAAACTTAGAAAATAATTGATAAGTTGGATTTTATCTAATTTAAAACTTCTGATCATCAAAACACAAATAAGAAATTAAGAAAAGACAAATCACAGGCCAGAAGAAAATATTTGCAAAATATATATACCTGACAAAGGACCCATATCTAAATATATTAAGAATGCCTAAAAGTCAATAATAAAAAAGAAAACAACCCAATTGAAAATGACTCAAATATTTGAATAGACACTTTACAAAAGAAAACATCTGGATGGTCAATGAACACATGCAAAGTGTTCCACATTATTAGTTATCAGGATAATGCAAATGAAAACCACAGTGAGAGATATGCCATACACCCACCATGGTAGCTAAAATTAAATGTGACAACCCGAACACTGTCATGGATGTGAAGCCCCCAGAATCTCACAGTGTTGGTGGGACTATATATGGTCCAATCACTTTGGAACATATCAGGCAGCTTTTTAAAAATAAAAGAAAACATAGATCTACCATTAACCCAGCCCTTCCACTTCCAAGTATTTATTCAAGAGAATGAATATAGATTCACAAAAAGACTTATACAAGAATATCCTAACACTATATTGGTAAGAACCCAAAACTGAAAATTGCTCATGTATCCACCAATAGGAAAAAGGCTAAACAGATTGTGGTCTATCAGCACAATGAAATACTAGTCAGAAATGAAAACAGACTACGCACAGAGTAACATGGATGAATCTCAAAAATACTATGCTGAAATGATTTTTAAAAAAGCTTTACACAAGAAAATTACACACCATAAGATTCCATATATGTGATGTGCTAGCATAAGCAAAACTACTTTATCATGAAAAAATTCAAAACAGTGGTGGGCGCTAAGGAATGAAGGTGGACTTTGGCTGGGAACTAGCAAGATGGGACTTTCTGGGTTGATGATAATTTTCTCTATCCTGATGGAAGTTTGGGTCAAAACTCACAAGGGTACACTTAAGATTTGTACATATAGCTTTTGCCTCCAAAGAGGAATAAACCTAAATATTGAAAACTGGTTGATGATATGCATGGGCAAACATGGAGGGGAAGTATATCGATACCAGCATGTAAAAAACTGAATGGACTGACAGACACACGGGTGGATGGGGTGGACACAAAGCAATTACATTCGAATTTAGGGATAGAATCTAGGCGATGGGTTGACCGTCATTTCCCCCCACTTTTCTGCGTGTTTGAACGTGTTCAAGTAGAATACTGGAGAAAGCAAATTCGGGTTTATCAGGTTCTTTTAAAAAACGTTTCACACGCCCAGAATGTGGAAAACAACTCAGCCACCACCCTCTTGTCCCTTCTTAACCTCCTCATGGAACCCCTGCAACTCTCTCAGGTAATCCTGCGATTCCGGCTCCAGTGGAGTTCAAAATAGGCTACTGAAGTCACAGGGCATAGAAATTCCCATTTTCACTCGGTAAGAAGATGGATCCCTATTATCTATTAAAATGAAACCAGCACCACCACCACCCCCGTCCCAAGATGCCCTTCAGTGAATGATTCAGGCGAGGCCACCGAGTGACACCTGATGTTCGGGCCGCTTACGCAGGGCACCGAGGGGCAGGCGCACGCCCGTGGGTCACCGTCCAGGCACCAGCGCCTTGTCGCCTGCGTGGGGAGGCCCCCCGAACAGCTTTGCCATGAACTCTGAGCGCCACACTCTTCTCCACAGCTCCTTGCGGAGCTCAGCATTAAAATGTTGCTTTCCCCCCCTCCCTCCACCTCTAATCGCTCCCTCCATCTGCTGTTATTCATTCTTGAACTCAGTAGCATGTCTGGGAGGCTGTCTGAGTGGGAAGTATTCTCAGAATGAAGGATGCTTACTAGAAATCCCTTTTTCCTGGGTGTGGGTTGTGCTAACTAATGAGCTCCTCTCCGCGTCTGCCCGGCACTGCGTTACGGAGGAGCCCTGCCATTTCTAAGTTAGCTGCGCGGGTTTCCTGTTTTCTCTAGCGTCATTCTCAGCCTCTCTGGCTGTAATTACATCTGAGGTGGCTGCCTTCCTGTTCTCCTGGGCCTGGGAGAGATCACCTTCCTCACAACCGCATGCAATAAAAACGGGCCGGTGCCGATGAAGACACAATGAAGTAGGAGTGGGCGTGTTAAATGGGGTCCAAATCACCCACGTGTCTCTGTACGAGTCCGCTTTCCCTCGGCGGGCCTCAGTTTCCCCATTTGGGGGATGATATACCCAAGGTCCCTTCAGGCCTCAACCTTCTTTGATTTGAAGGTTGTAATAGAAATTGGTCTTTCTGATGAGAACATCAAGTATTTAGGATAGACCTTGATGATTAGGGACAGAATGTAAAATCCCAGCCCTGGGAGGCAGGGACCAGCCTTTCAGCTGATTGCTGCTCCAAAGGGTCCACGGACGAACGATTTTTAACACTGATCTATAGGCAGAGCGAATGGAAAAGGTCCAGCGAAGGGGGATGTGGAGGTGTCAGGATGAATTATGCACCGGCAGACGCTTTCACATTCTAAATTCCTCTGGAGCGAGGAGCTGCCTTTATCCCAAGCACAATCCTCGCACTGTCCCAAATCAAAGAGGCTATCGCCGTGGCCAGGAGCCTTTCATCATTTACACTTAGAAAATGCCACTGGCAATCGCTGGGCCCAGCTAACCGGTCCAAATGATGCGGGCTGCAACATAGACGCAAGCAACCAGAAATCCATTTCTACAGATTATGAAGGGAAATACAACAGCACATGTATTAAAATCTGCCGGGTCTGCACAAAGCAGCAAGTTCACAAGACACAGTGAGAGAATGCTGTTTACAAATGCATGCCAATTTCCGGGTCTCTTTCTGCCTTTTCTCCTTAGGGCGGCAGAATTGAATTCGCAGCAACTGGTTTCCTCTTCCTTGCTGGCTTGATTAATTACTTTGTTAACATTAACTACTCCTCTTCTTCTAACAGGCTCCCTAGCACATGTTAGCTCAGCAAATAAAAAAAATGGGCCAAGAGCTCCAGGATCCTCACAGGCATAGGTAGAGCTTTGCTTTTCCAGAAGTTCACATATGCAGCCCGGTCCTTTGGATCGCCACGTGGATCAGATGGCAAATCCGATCATCCAGGTTACGACCTTTGTAATCAATCCTTCCCGAGTTTGGTCCTTTCCAGCTGGGATGCTAAAAATTACATTTCAAACGCACATGTTGGCTCTCGGGAGCGCATTTTGTCGTTCATGCGCTGTTTTAGACGTATTGTATTACAGGATGATGAATTTCCTCCTGGTCCTATTTTCCCGTACCTTACATGACTACATTAAGCCTCAATCCATACTCAAGTTTTCTCTGGGGCTCCCAGTGGCTGAATTAATCTGAATACTTGCGAGTTTGAAAATAATTCTTCCGCCCTGGTGAAAACAGTGCCCAACGTGAAGCCCGAGTCACGGGCTCACCCCCTGCGCATTCACCAGGAACTCACCCACCCGCGAGCGCATCCTGTCCGGAAATGCACACACTCTGGCCCACCACCCCATCCCCGCCTTGGAAAATAAGACACCACCTGTAAGTGGTGTGCAAGTTCCATGCTTGCTGCTGCAGCATAATGATTAATAGGGCTGTCTCAGCAAATGGGATCATTACATTTTTAATTAACCTTTCCAACCTCCCCCACCTTTGCTTTTTTATTATACATCGGCTCTCCGAAGTTTTCTACTTGTTTACGTTCGAGTCGGCTGGCAACAAAAGCATGAAAAACGGTAGCAGGTGTTGCAGGAGTCAGGGCGAAGGTGAGAGATGCCTGGTAGTGGTGGTGGTGGTGGGGGGTGCCTCACTGAACACGGGAGATGGGGACAGGCGCTCAGAACTTGGTGGCTGGGTTCCCACCTCATTTTTGTTTTGGCAGCTCAGCGCTGTTTAATGGCCCTGGCTACCAGGAAACTGGCTTTTTAAAAATCTCTTTCAAGCTAATTATAATTACTGTGTATAAATCATACAATGATCAATTATAAAAAATCCCGGGTTCATAAATATTTAACTTAGCATTTAAATCCACACCACAGGAGTGCCTGAAATTTCGGAGCCCTTCCCTGTGCAAACAACTGCTTTATTACAGTTCCAATGCCAATTACCGAAAACTGAACCACATCTGCCTCGCAGTACACACAGGCGCATATCTGAGCATAATGCCTGCCCCTGCATTAAGATGGCACAATTCCGTTATTTGTAAAATATTCATGCCTCTCATTAAAAAGATATTTTGCACCATCTTCTATCACCATCTTTTAATTCCTCAAGTAGGAGCAGGCACGATGATGACATTAGACATGAAAAACATTCATTAGAATATATTTTTATCTAATAGAAGGTTGATTCTGAGATAATTGAGGTCAGATTTGTTTGGAAAATGTATTGTGGCACATGCAAACGCAGATGCAGGGAGGAAATGAGCTTCCAGGACTTGGGCAAAACAGCTAAATATTTTTCAGCAGAATCATAAAGCCATAATTGGATTTCAATTTAGTAATAGTGAGCCTAAGACAGGTCATTTTTAATAATCTAATTATGTTCGGGGCCTACCTCCGAACTCAATGGCTGCTTTAGAACTATTAATTGTACTTAAACCCTGTTGCATCTTCAACCATGAAATTTGCTATTACATGTAGCACTGGTTCTCAGTTACGAGCGAGCATTTTTTTTCTCCAATCTCAGATGATCTTTATAACATCCACAAACGCCTACACCTTTTATTTCCTAAGAGCTCAATCTCTTAATGACTTTCCCTAGACCAGAACACTTGATCTCAGCAAGTCAAAATTGTGGTCCTTCTCCAGACAGCAGTCAGAATGAGAGCTGCACACATCTTCCCTGTTTTGATGAGGACAAAGACAGAACATCCCTTGCTTTTGTATGATTTTCATTAATGAAAGGTGTTTAATTGCTCACACCTCATTAGCAATAACATTAACAAGCATTTCAACTATAGGAAGAGGTCTGCAGGATCATGTAACCCTGATTCATTTACGGGGGTACACACTGAAGCTCCACTAATATCTCACCTGCACAAGTTCCACTGATGTTTAGCTATTTCAGCAGTAAAGGACTAAACACATTTTCAAAGCTGATGCTGCTGCTCCCCAGAGAAAATGACCAATGTGGGCCAGCCATGTACCCAAGCCTCCCTTCACCATTCCCCCAACTATCGCCATAGAGAGAGCAAAGGGAGTTAAGTGAAAGGGAAACATGAAGTAGTTTATTTTAAATAATTTTCTAAATAAAACTGTAGCTTTCACAACTGTGCTTGAACTTTTACCCTAGCATACCCTAATTTAGAAGTTTCTGGGGCCATGCAAAGTGATTGCTGTGGGAAGCTGGATAGTTAGCCCAAAGAGGCTGCCAGCACTCCAGACATTTCATAAAACTCTTCCCTGGGAGCCTGAGGTGTCTTCTTTGGAATACGGTGAGCAACAGACAATCTCGGCTTTGGGCACGGATGGATTTTAAAAGCCAAATGTCCTGCCTTACTCAACATGGTTATGAAATAGGTGCTGAGGTTGGACCAGGCTTAGGGGTAGTAAATAGGGAACAATGTAAGGATTTTTTTTTCCCATATGGATGACTTAAAATAACGAGTTAAGTGGCTTTCATGAAAAAGGGGCAGGGATAGCAGTGGGATGAGTGTTTTGCTTCTCAAAGTGATTACGCTGAAGGACAAACTTCACTTGGGTGCCTGTGTTCTTGGTTGGCTCATGCTTCACAGGGACAGTGTACATTTGCTGTGTTTCTCCAATGCGCTAGAGCCAAAGGACGCCCCCAAGAAGGCAGACGAGAGGCCCGGGCGTCACAATCTATAGAAAATGTGTTCTGCCCTCTGATACGCACAGACAGAAGAAGAAGAAGCATGCATTCTCAAGCCAAGGAATCAGCTGAAACAATGAAAAATGAAGAGGCTGAAGATCCTATTAAGTACCCTGGGTGATGCTGAGATAATAATGAATCATTGATGATCTTAGCGGTTGTCGGGGCCCTCGCGGTGTGGGATTTTCAGCAGAGATAAGCTAAACATCCGGTCTTTATTTTTAGTTAAAGAGCATAAAATTCAACGCCTTTCTGCCCACGAGCCTAGTTACAGACGTGCTGTGCTACCTATTTGCCTTCACCTGCTTCCCAATTAATACCCCATTAAGCTGCTCCACCTGCCGTGGCTTTTGCTTCACAGCAACCCTACAACCATTGCTCATCTGCTACAACCCAGTGGTTTCGTTGGGAAAGAGAAACAGAATCGGCATGAACACCAATGGCAGGACTTCGCGTCTGCGGAGTGTGAGTTCAAAAGCTAGGAGCCAGGAGCCTAGGCCAGTGTGAGAAAGAGGAGGCCGCCAGCTGGGCAAAATGTCTGGAGTTCAATGTGGCCACATTCCAGAAGGTTCCTCAGGAAAAACATGGCCGGTGTCATCAGTCAGAGTTTGTCAATTCCAGGAGAGAGAGAGAGACAGAGAGAGAGAGACAGAGAGAGAGACAGAGAGACAGAGACAGAGAGAGACATTTTAATGGTGTTTCGCTTTCATGTCAAGTTGGGTTAATAATATTTCATGGGACTACAGTTTCTTAGGTGACCTATTTTAATGAAGATTGGCACATTATTTCTCTTTTATGCGTTTGAAAAGTTGATTTCGTCAAGCAGGGGCCAAACCTAAGGGTCACCAGAAGTCCCTGGAGACCAAGCCTTAAAGAAGACACAAATAAAAATTATGGATTCCTGGGTCCTGTCCCACCCTAGGAGAAGCTGGATATTTACAACGCTCCCAAGTACTTCTGGGGATTACACTTGGACTTTGCTGATCAGGAAATGAAACTTTTCCTTTTTGCTACCCACCTGCACCCCCACTTCCTTTCCTAGGAAAGGAACCAACTTTCTGGTTGGTTCTGGTCACATTTTCGGGACCGTCATCCCTAAGGGGTGCCTTCTAGTGGAGAGCTCATTCAGGTATCATTCCAGAAAGTTCTGGCTAAGAGAACTCCTTTGCCCATGTCCCCAGTGTAACTTCAGAATCAAGCCTAGACTAGGTTTACCAGGTGGCCCCAGCGTAGGCACATCCAAGGCAGGTTAACATAAAGCCACCTCCCACCCCCAATGTCCTCACCCCCCCATAAGCTGCAGAGCAAGCAGACAGCAGACTGGGCGTGTGCGTGTCCATCCACATGCCTCAGTGAACCTCTATGTTTTATTTTAATGGCGTGTTGGCAAGTGTTCCCACTCATTTCATGTCTTGCTTTAAATTGGTTCCAAATGCATTCGCACATCTACCCTTCTGAGCCCCAGCATAGCTCTTGTTAGGTCCCCGTTTGAAGGGCTACGCCAGTCAGCTCAGGGATTAAGTTTAAACCCTGGAATTTTTACATTAAAATTCCTTAGTCAGGACCTCCATGGGCCTCTGCAACTTAATCTGCAGCTCTGTCCCCCTCGGGAATCGCAGAGTGAGTACAGCCACATCCACATGGTGGGCACCGAGCCACCTCTCCCAGGGAGGTGTCCTCCCACCTGGCCCTGGGCCATGGGGTGCTGCTAGTCTGGCAAGGCGGGTGGAGGCAGGTGGGGAACCCGGCAGCCTCGGGCTACTTGGGAAACAAGTCCTTCCTCAGTTGCTCATGCCAACAGTCATCTATGAAGTTGTTGCATCCATAAATCCCTGCTACACATGTAATGGATGAAATCTGGACTAAATGAGAATCATCCCAGCTCCTACAGCCTGATATTTCTACTTAGCTATTTACTGAGGGAAAAAATGCATGTGTTCTACCTCCAAACACCTTTAAGCTTCAGAGTTGCCTTTTCTGATGGAGACCTGAACCCGCACACTAGCTATTACTGGAAGAAATGGCCACTTGAACAGCTATATTTAATCCTGGGTGAGTCTGAAGCTGGATGTGAACACTGGGGTCAAGACGAGCCCATCAGCTTTATGCCTACAGAGATCAGCTGCTTATTCAGCGCAAGTGCTGGGGTACAGGCCAGAGGCACAAGGTCACCCTTTCCATAGGGCATTCAGGGATGACAGAAGCGAGGAAGGCCATCCTCAAATGGTAGCCGTGCTGCCTTTCAATGGGGATATAACAAAGGGATGAAAAGCAGCGATGAGTGTCTGTCCTATAGGAGGTCAGCCTGGGTCCCCAGACAACCCCACACTAATGGCAGAGGCTCTTTGTTGCAGTAAATCCTGTGTTTCTGTAGGAAAACCCACAGGAAGAACCACACAGAGACAGGCCTTATCTCTCTCTGATTTAGCCTTCTTATCGCCAATTGTCAAACACAGGTATTAGCCTCTGACCCACTGGCCTTCAAAGGTGGATGATGAACAGCCCCTGAGAATTTCCTTCATGTGTCTAGAGTTGCCTCCAATTACAGGAAAGACCTAACAGTCTTCTCGCTGTGCCATACACTGATAAACTGACTGAAAAGAGTTAGGAAGGTCCCCAAGATGGAAAATATGGTAGAACTTCGGTTCCTCCGGTGAAGATGAAGGTGGAAATGAGGACTGGTGCCGTTCAGGAAGGAAGTGGGCCATCCCAGGACCCAGAAGTTCTTGGAAAAGCTAAAAACAAAACGGAAAGCCAGTGGGCTGTTAGGGCGGGCCCGAGGCTTCCTTAGTTCCTATTTTATTTACTGTGCAGGATGGATGGTCTTCAGTGCTAGATGTAAGAGCTATTCGCTATAACTAAAAACAGGTCCGTCGCCCACTTCCCACCCAAGCCTTTCAAGAAATTCACGTGAGAAGTTCCATTCAATAGCATCTGTGGGACCCTACTTAGTGATGTTTGGGGGTCGTAGTGGTGGTTTATGCTGTTCCAAGATTGGGATTAGGAATATATTTGTAAAAACAAAAGCAAAAATTAAATATAGCTTTAAGAAGACAGGTCAAAAGCATGCTAACAGAGAACCGGAGTTTTGAAAATCCAATCTATGTCCTGGACTTGCGAGTTCATTTCTAGTATAGTGTCTGTGTATTAGAAAGAGGAAAAAAAAAAAAAAAAGCAACTGTCTCAATCTGTTTCTTGACATCAATGAGCATCCTCCTTCCGTGGAGAAGACTTTTTAAATTACCAGTAACTCAGGCACGCTTCTGCCTGTGAGAGAAAAGAAAGGAAATTATATATGCAATTACAAACATCACACTGTCTCAATCATCTGCTCACACCGAACACCACAGAGGAGGAAAAGGTATCCGCGGGAGATTAGCGTGTCAGTAAATACATAAAGTACAGAAGTCCCGCATATTTGACATTTGAAGAACAAAGCTATCCATCAATGTCCCAGCACAGATCGATCCCCCAGAATGCTACTGCTAAAAACCTAATAGTAGGATGGTAATAATGTAGCCATAAAACCTCTGGTCTATAATTGACTGCTTCCACTTGAAGCTAACATGTCTAAAACGGTGACTAACGTTCACCTAAAAATTTCACTTGCATTGAATGACAATCCGTTACACCTGACAGGAGTCTCCGTGGCCGGCTGGGGCCAGATAACGGCCCAGGGGCAGGCACCAAGGTGGGGTGGGGGACTCTACCCCCAAACAAACCATGCACGTCTGTGATGCTTAAATGTAGATCCCAAGGATGCTGCTACTTGGCCTTCAGACGTGAGAAGGCTGCCACTTCATGACAAAGTAATTACAGATGAAGCGTCCCGTACCACCATTGCCAGTGCCTCAAAGGATCCAGGCCTTAGCTATGGAGTTTTGTTTCATGAGCATGTTGCTACAAATTCCGTGCCCACACCCTCAGAGTGTGCTCTGCCTCTCTTCCTGCGATAAGTCGGCAGATGCAGAGGGTCCCAGCACAGGGGCCGTGGTGGGTCACAGCATTCACACGTCTTGACCTTCCCCCCTCATTTTTTAAAGCTCCTGGGAGTCCTGGGTGCCAGTCTCGTGAACAGTTCGGTTAAGTGGGCCTTCTTGGATGAGAGATGCGGCTAGGCTGTCGGCAGCTGAGAAGCCAATTTTGAAGGGAAAGCTTTATTGCTTTTGCTAAAAGATGAAACAAAAGATTCTTTACCTCTTGGCACAAATTCGGAGCCCTCCGGTAGGACAAATGGCTGCTGAAGGGGCAGGGACTGTGCAGTGTGGGATTGCTAACGGCATGATGAGATTGATCAAGTTCCACCAGGCCCGCCACACAGCGGGACCAAGAAAGATCTGGGTGACACGCATCTTACTGCTTGGCTTTGTGGTTAAGTTATAACTGAAAGGAGACCCAGTGCCCTGGAGATTCATTTGGCCCCCCATGGAGGCTTCATCGGTGTACCTGGAAGCCGCCACCACTTTGCTAATGCTTAGTTTCAAATTATGAGAATGACTCCCGTCCCTTCAGCACAGAGAAGAGCCCTCTGCATCTTCCAGCTCACGGTTCTAAGGAAAACCCCTTTCTATGTCGGATTCAAGAAAATAAAGCCATTCCCAGGTTTCACCAGGGCAAAAATCTCCAAGACCTCCCTGTGCCCAGATGAATTTGCAAGTTCCCGCTTTCCAGTTAGCCGGTAACTGTTACCAAAAGCTGAAATGTTTATCCACGCTGTAACTAGAAATTTTAATTAATATGTCTGGTGGCTCCTAATGGACTTTGAGTGTAAGTCAGATTGCTTTGTGCCCTTTGATATATACTTAGAGGTAATTGGGTAGTCTTTCTGATGTATTTTTAAAGAGAAAACTATTGATTAATAATGTTTCAGTATTAATATAACCACTTTGTGTAGATCAAGAAACATCAATAGCAGAAAACCCATATTTATCTGCAAATTAACAACTCTATATAGATCTGTTACTTTAAGCTAAATGGAGTGCATCCACTCATTCCATTCCAACAAGGCTGGACTCCTGGTAATAAAGATCAAAGCTGGAGCTGGCCGTATTTTTCCACTGTGCAGAATGGATGCTCCCACCGCTTCGTGCCCTAGTGCAGCTGGGCAACAGCAACCATAAAGCACAGGTCCGCTCCCCCCTCTGACAGGTCGGTATTTTTAATACCTGCCTTGATGAACACATTTTATATTTTGGGAGCTTTAATTGCTGCCACCGCCGAGCAGAATGAAGTGAAAAATGATTGCACCATTCAGGGTGGAGGTGGGGATGATCCCCACTTTGGCACAGCTGAAAATAGTTGTGCAGTTCACCTACTGCAAGGGTCCATTCATTCCAATCGATTATTGCAAAGAGGGAAAGCTGGAGAATTATGGACACCTGAAAGGAGCCGGTTCCTGGCTTTTAGGGTACGGGGTAGAGCGCTTATCAAACAAATGGGAACTCTCAGTTCTTTTTTTTTCCCTTTTCAATACCTAGAAGGCCTTACGGTTCTACTAATGAGGTTGGTTTGAACAGCATTCTTTGACTGTCTGGAGCCTGGCAGTTTGGGTCCACTGACCTTCAGGCAGTAGGTTTAAACAACAGTGTGAGTGGCTGGGACAACCTACAAATGGCAGTGGTGGCAGTTCCCATGCTTGGACCACATGCCAGATTTCCACAGGGGTCACTTTGCTCTAAGCTGGTGACAAAATATCCAGACATGTTATTTAGATTTATGGAGGGAGAAAAAGACAGCAGCTGGCAGGGCTCCTTGCCCTGGTTTAATTCATTCTTTCTCCCCCCACCCCCACCCCCACAATGAGGACAGCCGATTTAAATGTTAAGTCTCTGACAAGCTGGGAAAGCCACAGATGGAAATTAAGATGCAGAGAACAGTGAGGGCACACAGTCAGTGTTCCGCACCCTCAGAAGGAGACTGGAATGTGAGCATCCAGGACCCTGATCCCAGGCCCATCTTCCTCCCACCCCAGTGGGTTTTTACCTATAAGTCTGTCTGGTGGCTTTACTGGAAGGGGTGAGCTGGCCTGAATGTTACTGCTGCTTGGTAGAACATCTAAATAGAGACTCCGAAGGACACTTCATGACACCAGTGATCTTACGTTGCTTTGAACATCAGACTCTCCTGGAGAACTGGGTGCCATCCCCACAGAATCTGATTCAGTAGATCTGGGGCAGGAGCTAGGAATCTGTGTTTCAACACACTTCCCAGGCTTCTGCAATACCACATTTTGAGAAGTACTTCACTGCTAAAAGAAAAGAGGTTTTTAAAAAGCTACTTCCATGAACAAGAATACATTTCTGCATCTAAAGAAAAAGATAAGCCAGTAATAATTTAAGCTATAATGAGTATTCCTTAATTTTATCACACAACTCATTCATTCATTCATTCATAGTATTGATCCTAACATTGACGGTGTTTATTAACAGGCCCTGCTATATGGATTTTGTCCCTATTCAAAGACCAATCTACCCACTCACATTCAGTCCAAGTTAGTGAACATTAACCACACAAATGAATGGTGTAAATGCGCTGGTTACCTGCTAAGTAAAAATAAGTGCTTCAAGTTAAAAACTCAAGGAGCAAATATACTCAGGGAGTAACCTAGTGCTAGATATATATAAGATTTGGCAGAAACTCCCAGTTTGCAAAGGATGAACTGCTTAAAACAGTCATGTGATAACTGAGTATCCCCTTGGAAAAAGATAAAGTTATATTTTTAAAGCATCCATACACAAAACTAAATTCTAAGTGAATGAAAGAATAAAACGTGAAAAACAAAACTTGAAAACTTTTAGAAAAAAACAGATTATCTTTAAGACTTTGAGATAGGGGAGAAATAGTTAAAGAAGGCACATACCCCATATTATAAAGGAAGATTAATAAACTGACTGCATTAAAATTGAAAACTCAGTAAAAGCAAATTCCAAAAGCAATGTATAAAGGTGATCCACATACAAGGGAAAGATTTAAACTCACAAAATGACAAAAGAATGATGCCCAGAAATCATATAGAACTCCCATGAATCAACATAAAGAGAAAAATATGATGAGGTGATCAATAAAAGACTGTCGCACATAAAAATATGTTGCATGATGATAAAATTCTAAGGATGGAATGGGATGGAATTTTAAGTTCAAAGGGCAAAAGGAATGATATAAACTTTCTAACTATTAGAGAAAATCTTAGTAGTATATTATTTAAATGGATGCTAGTCAAAATGAAATCGTTATGCTATTTTCACTTCACTGAATTCTTTGAAAAGAGTGATATTTTATCTTGAAATGCCTAAATTAAAATTTATGCAAATGAAAGTTCTTTCCAGCTACATAAACTTATGCTGACATGTTTTACTTTGTCAATTAGAATACATATGAAGAAGCACACAGTTTTCCAAAATTATTTTGGAAACTCTCTGAGCAAAAGAGTTTAAAGACCACCGCTAAAGAGATACTCTCATACATATGAACAGCTATGAGTTTTCATTGTCCCTTGTTTACTTCCAACTAATAATTGTTATACCCCAAGTGCCCATTGACAGAAGATAGGACAAATAGATTATGGCATATTCACACCATGAAATACTACAAATGGCAGTGAAAAGTGAATAAACAAGAACAATACCTGTCAAGATGGATATATTTCAAAACAATGTTTAAAAATGAAGCAAGTTGTAGATGTACTGAATAATCTTTTTATAAAGAATAAAAACCTATAAGGCGCCGGCCTGTGAACCCAAATGTTGCTGGTTCGATTCCCCAGCCAGGGCACATAACCAGGTTGCAAGCCAGGTCTCCCGCCAGATCCGTAGATGGAGGCAGGTGAAAGGCAACCACACACATTGATGTCTCTCTCCCTCTTTGCCTCTCTCTCTTCCCCTCTCTCTAAAAATAATAAAATAAAATATTTTTTTAAAAAAAACACAAAAACCTAGAATATAGGTGTGTATTTATATAGTTGGCATATATACAGTACAAATTATAATAATGAACCTCAAATCAAGAGGAACAGAATCCAATGCCTAATGAGAGCCCAGGTTTTACAGGGCCACAGTCTATATAATTTAGGATGCTTCCTTTAAAACATGAATACAGAGTTTCGTTTTGTTTTGTTTTATATAAGATTTTATTCATTATTTTTAGAGAGAGGGAAAGGAAGAAGGAAGAAAGGGAGAGAAACATCAATGTACGTTTGCCTTTCACCTGCCTCCAGCTGGGGACCTGTCTGGAGACCTGACTTGCCACCTGGATATGCACCCTGACTGGGAATCGAACCAACGACCCTTGGGTTTGCAGGCCGGGGCTCAGTCCACTGAATCACACCAGCCAGGGCCTGAGTACTAAGTTTTGAACAGAAAAATACAATGTGTTATCACCGTACATGTTACATTATCAAGCATAGGCCTGATTGATGGTAGAGAACTACCAATTCGAGTAAGTGTTGATAGGCATAGCAGCATTTGCTTATAATTTGATATGCTTAATGATTTGACATTTTCCCCCTAGACCAGTTTTTGGCTCTATACCTTCCATACTTTGTTTCTTCTTAACTACCCGCAAACGCTACTCATATTGCTGCCCTATTACTTCTGGTGCTATGGCTTCGTGACATGTTGCTGGTAAGTGGGAACAGTGGGTGGTGGGAGTACTCCTGGACGCCACACCCTTTTCTTCCACTGGGACATCCAGCAAGGACTTAACAATACATGGGAATAACTGGGACCCATGGAAAGATACCCCATTACACTCAAACTAAATGCACCCCTGGGTGTTAACTTTCCCTTCGCCAGATACTCAGTTATCTGAGAACTACTGAATCCTGCTGGACAGGGGAAAAGTCGGGGTGGAAAGAGACAGTAATCTTCACCAGGGGTAGCTGAAGAGTTACTCCTACAAATTTTATACATTTTTACAAAAACATAATCATGTAAACCTATTGCTAGGGCCTCTCCTAGGGCTTGTGGAAGGAACAGGCTAGTATCTGAAGTTTCATCAGCTTCTCAGTAAATGCAACCCCCCTGGGGACCTGAGGATGAGGAAGGAAGGGATCTGGCCTGATGTGTGTGTGTGTGTGTGTGTGTGTGTGCGCGTGTACGAGCACACATAAGAGAGAGGGGCAATCTCAGATGCAAATATGGCATTATGTTAATTAAGCTTTGATAAAGCTGGGTTGGTACTGGTGTGCACACTCCCACTTCTGTTTACACTTGTTTGTATGTTTGAAATGTTCCACAAAGAGGGAGAGACAGAAACAGAAAATGCTGAGCGTGTTTGCATCCCGAAATCTCCCGGGGAACAACCGGTGGTGAACGGTTGGGGGGTGGGGTGGCAGCCTGAGAGATGGTGTGACAGCTGCCAGTCACTAAAGGTCAGGCTCTGCACTCTGCCAGTGGGAGCTGGGAGTTACTAATACACCACTGAATTTTAAAACGTACGTGTGACACATCGTTTTTCCAGAAGAGACCAGCGTGTGCCCCCTCTCCCAACTCCCCGCAGAAAGGGCTACCCTCTTATCAAGACAAAAGAAATCGCTGGCACTGAGCGTGACTCTCTCACCACATGTCGCTTCATATCAGCTGGCACATGTCAAAGAATGACACAAAAAGCTGCCACCTGCCATCCTCTCACAGAGCACATCAAACTTCCTTTTTTGTAAAACACGGCAACAGCAACTGAGAGAAAATTCCCTTTTGGAACCACAGGGCCTCCCATGAATGGGAGCAGGAGAAATCTCATTTCCTGGAACTGGAGGCAACAGAGGAGGAAGTGACTGCACAGGGTCCCAAGTTAAAAATAGACCCTCGCCTCTTCCCACCTGCAAGTGATCGTCCCCCAGATAACTGTTTTCCAGGGACACAGGGGAGGTGCCAGAAAGCCACATGGAGCCTTTTCTAGAACATGAGTTGTAACAATTTCTGCCTAAAATGACGATTATTACAGGATGTGATGGCTGGGCTATTTTCCACTGGGCTTTTAGCAAGAATGAGAACAAAGAAAATTATGTGGTAATGGTGAAGGTAAATGGGGAGGGTGTTTTGAATATTTTGCCTGTTTTTTTTCTGGCTTAGCCTTGGAATACTTTCAAATAATTACCAAGAATTATAAAACTTTAGGTCCAACTGTGACCTTGGAGATAAATCAGTCCAATATTCTATTAACGGTCAAGAACTATTATGATTTCACTCATATGCAGTACATGGGACATAAAACTGAAAGCAATGAATAAATGGGTAGGATAAGTAAACCAACAAAAACTGATAGACAGAAGACAGCAGTGTGATGGCTACCAGAGGGGAACAGGGTAGAGGGAGGTAGGAAAGGGAAAAGGAGGTCAAAGATAAAATAATGGAAGAAGACTTGATTTTTCGTGGTGAGGACATAATGTGATATACAGATGATCTATTATAGAATTGTACGCTTAAAACTTATTTAGCTTTATTAACCAATATCACCCCAACACATTTAATCAAAATGTAAATCACAGCCCTTCCCCCAAAATAAAAAAAATAAAATAAAGGTGAGGGAAAGTAGCCACTTGCCTGAAGCCACACAGCTAGCTGGAGACAGAGCCGGCGGGACCCAAGTCTTCCCACAGCAAACCCTATAATCACGTGACTCTGGGCAAGTTGCTAACCTCTATTCTTCCTTTCTTCATCCATGAAATGGGAATATGGTAATAACAGTACCGACCTCACAGAGTTGCTGTGAAGATGAACTGAAATCATATGTGCCCGGCGTGTAGCATGTGCTAGTGGTGCGGGTCGCTTTCGTTTTATCCTTAACCAGCTCCCAGAGTTCTTCCACCCTGCCCTGGCTACCGCCACACACCCTGCTCCACAAAGGGCTTATACTGGGAGGACACACACGCAGACAAGGCATAGACAATGATCGTGTCCGTACGATGGCTTTTGTAACACAACTGACTTTGATCTGAAGAAAAGCAAATCATTAAGCAGGAGAATGCAGCTGTTGGTGAAGAAAAGAGAGGCTGGATGGGAGAATGAGGAGTTGAGATCTCAGACGAGAAAGGAGACAAGTGAGAAAAAGGCATCTGTTCTCTCATGGGCTCAGTTTTTAACTTGATTCAAATTATATTTCTAATGCGTTATTTTTTTTTTTTTTAAGGAAAGAAACTGTTCTAATGACTAGAGCACACTGGATCTGAGGAGTGCCACAGGCGTGCAGACAGGTAACTGGCTGGACACAGCTTCCACGCAAGTGCCCTGCGAGCCTAGGGGTGTCACCAGTTAAGTAGCTCCAACATTATGCACGTCTTTAAAATAAGCTTCCACGATGCCCCTGTAAGACAGAACCACTGTCATGGTGAAGGAGTTATAGCAAATGAATAAGAACCTGGACGGGGTTGAGACTACTGGAGGTGTAACAACGAAGCAATCGATACTCTTTATCTCCTTGAATTCCAAGAAAGCAAGGAATAGCAGCACAATAAAAAAAAAAAAAAAAAATCTTTCATAACCGTTGATTAAAAAATATAGCCTGCAGAAAATCAGGCTCCTTGCACATTAAAAATCCAAATATGTTCAAGAACCTGGAATTTTTACACACACACACACACACACACACACCCACGGCTTTAACACAAAGAACCACATTAATAAGATACCGTTTAGATTTGCATTTTTTAATAAGCTTGGGATCAAAGGGAATGCACAGCTGAAGGGGCATTCAGTTGCGTGCGTACAAACTGCTCACAACACGTTGCAGGATGAAAACACGTCTCCCTCCTGCAGAAAAACACCCATAATTTGAGAAGCTGAAAATGTATCCTTTCTTTAGCACATCAGGACTGCTCAACAATTCCCAAGCATGTCCAATCAGTCACCTGCCAATCAGCTAATGGGCTCAGTTCATCCTCATGTTCCAGCACATTAATTGGGAACATCAACGCAAGAACTGGCTGAGGACTTTTCCTTTTAGGCTTATTTCTCATTATGGTCCGACAAGAGTCAGTTCCTTAATTCTTCAGGTTGGGTCGGCTCTGAGTGTGGTCTATTGTTTATCAAACCATTCTTTGCTACCGTGAAAAGCAAAGGCACTCCCATTCGAAGTTGGAAAGCATGGTACCAGGGGCCTGCAGTCTCACGCAGAACATGTTCCAAGCACCCCACGGCGGGCCTCACTGAGGATAGTGCGGTTATAGCCTTCACTGAAGGGTTCCAAGCAGAGATGTGGCATGATCCAGGTCCCATCTGCTGGGTGGATGATGCCCGGGCACAGAGATAGAAGGCGCACCAAAGAGGAAGCCGAGATGCTGGTTAGGAGGCTGCTGCAGTAATTCAATGCCCTGAGCTGCGTAATCACCCATCGTCTTTCCAGCCACATGTAAAAATGCTCACGACAAAGCACCCGGTTGGCAGCACATCCACCCACCCAGCAGTAGTCAGGTGTGTTCCCACTTGAACGTTTGAAGGCAGTGTCTCCTAACGCGTGTATTTATTTCGGGGGTATTTCAAAATCACACACGTTGGCTGCTAAGACCATCAGGCTGAGCTGCCTGTGAACTTTTTAACATCATGTAGACTGATGTTCATATCTGCCACATGAGATTCTCTAAGCTAATGACACTTCATTATTCAGCAAGCAAGTACTGTTTGCGAGGAAGAGATTAGAAGACAATTTCTTTTATTGAACATTGAACTACGTGTCAACAGTAGACTGAGTACTTTATAAACCTGGTCTTATTTAACAGCCTGCATGGTTGATCAATCAACGAACCAACCATCCATCCACCCACCCCTCCTTCCAACAAATAAATACCGAGTGGTCCTCTCTTTTGCCCCAATTTTACAGATCAAGAAACAGTCTCAGGACAGTTAACTCATTTAACACGACAAAGCCAGTGGCTCAGACTTCCTGAGCCAGGAGGGCAGGTTTTTTTCTTTTCTTTTAATTTTATTGTTGTTGTATTACATCCATCCCTTTTTTTCTCCCCTCTGAAGGGCAGGTTTTGATGTTGGACGCAAAGGTTTTCACAAGGTGCAGGGACAGGGCAAGCAGGGGAGCCCCTGAGGGCACTTCTCCCCCCCGCCCCCCTCCCGCCACTTTACCCATCCTCTGGGACTCCTGGAGCAGGAACAGGTTTGGATGGGTAAGGACTAGGGCCCTGGTGGAAAGTGAGCCATCTCCTGTAGACCTGATTATGGTCAGGCCCTGGGCAGAGCCCCAGGGTTTAGTCAAATGCTGCACCTCAGCCCTGTCCTGTTGGGTGTTACCTGCTGCTTTGGAAATTAAATTCTCTCCCCTTAAGACATCACTTTGCATACCTTTCCATGCATTTGAGAGCCCTTTAAAAAGTAGTGACTCTAGGAACTGTTTCTAGAAAGAAGGAAAATATGTTAATTACCTGGGATAAGCAAGGATTTCTTCAAACACAAAGATCACTTACCATAATGAAAACTGGTACGTTGAAGTGCATTAAATAAGCAAATCTTCTGTTCATCAAATGATACCCTTTAAGAAGGGGAAGATAAGCTACAGTGTGGGAGGAGGCATTTGTGACACATTTATCTAAGGATTGATATCTGGATTTGATAAGCACTCCCCAGAACAATCACAAAAAGGGACAACCCGGCTCCACTGCAAAGTAAAAATGTTGTTAATAGCTTCTCGGAACGCCTGTGACAAGAACTTTATTTCACTTAATTCCCCTCAACAAGTCTACGAGCTATATTATTGTTCTCAAAATAAAAACACAGAATTAGACTTAAAGCAGGTGGAACCACTCGCCCAAGGTCCTAAAGCTGGTGGTGGGCAGAGCAGGTGAATTTTCATTCAGTTTCCTGAGCTCCCATGTGTCTTTTAAGACTTGGCGCTGCCATTTCCAACACAGTGACACGTAGTCCCTCTAAATTTTCCACTCTCTGAAGACGCAAGCAGCAGAGGCCACCTGTCACCTGCCCGTCACTCATAGGGGGCTAATGGGCAGCCCCAAGATGAAATGATTTGCTTCAGTTCACCTGCAAAGGTCTACAGAAGGCCCTGGTGAAAGAAGGGCCCTGGCCTTTCTTCTGGAGCCCTGCAGTGGATAAAACATTAGTGAAATACAAATGATAAAATACGTTTTTATATTGCACCCCCAAATTCGCTGATGGGCTGAGCAACTTTTATCTTTCAAGCATAAGCAGGTTCAGGGAAACACAGGGAACAAAAGGCAAAGCTCTGAAAGCCAAGTGCTGAGGAAAATGCAGGAAAGCTCCTCTATTCCTCCGGCCCCTCAGGAAAAATGGAAGGTTGGGCTCTCAGGGTGTAGATAGCCCTGCTTCTGTGCTACCCAATTGTCACACTTGGTGCCTGCCAGGACAACAGGCAGTGCCAGACCCTTAGACACGTTGGAGTTGGTGACAAATAGGCAGTCGTAAAGACCAACCCTGGTTTATGAATCTGGCTGGTTAGAAAGGGAGAGCCTTCCAATGAACAGGTTCTCCAGCATTCTCCAGGAAAGAAAATGCTAGAAAACCAAGAAGGCCTGAGGGACCCAGGTGAGTCAGCTTCACCCGATGTAGGTCCTGAATGAGAGTGTTTTCATTCACAGATGGGTCTCCTCAGCCTTGGAAAACAGCAATGAGATCTCATGTCAGTCCAAGCCAGACAAAGCATGCTGCTCGAGACAGGGACTGTGAACTCTTCCTGGTGCAGGATTCTAGATGGTAAACTGGCAGGGACAACCAAAGAATATTCCTTTTAATGAGAATAATCTATCACCACCACATCAATTTGATTAATGTAATGAGGCCAGTTCAAAAGGAGGAAATTATAGGTCATTAGGAGTAATCTCAAATTAAGTTATGGGTTCAAATGATTTTCTTCAGTTTTTTGAAGAATTTCCCCAGAATTTTATTTTTGCATGTTTCATTCACAGGACAACTAATATTTACATGATTTTACAAACATGTCTGTGCAGAGAACTGTGAAGAGGCCTGAATATTGGAATCCAACTAAAACTGTTTCAAAATCTGTCTTGCCCTCCACCCCCTACATCTCCCATGCAGCATTTTTGGGTTCAATGAAACATGTATTCCATCCCTACCTATTCTTTATTTATCTTATTCGGTGATAAAACAAACACCTCAATTCCAGGTTGTTTTCCAACAGTCTGATAATCCGATTCCAATTAAATGGCTGAGAACTACAATAAGAACAAAACTATAAATCATGTTAACCATCTGTGTTTGGCTGATAAAGGCGGCAAATGGAAAGGTTAAGTTGACACTTTGCATTTAATCTGCGCTATTGTGGAAGGAAAACCCAATTAGAGATGATATTTCATCGCACGCTCTACACCGTTTCCCTTTTGTTCTTTAATTTGAGTTGTACCATTGTGTTACCAACTGGAGAGAGGGGGTTCATTGTCTCCTCCTCCCATGTGTTGCATTGGCGCCCTCATTTATAATTATCATTGCCAACGCCAGCTAATTATAACCAGCCGGTCTCAACTGCCGAAGAACAACTTTGCAGGTTTAGCAGCAGAACTATCTTCGCCTGCAACCTGGGCTGCTCTCCCAAGAAGAATGAATGAAGTGGGACTGCGGTGAGAAGGTGCTTTCAAACATTAACCCATGGAAGGAAGGGTTAATCCAAACACCTCTTCGGGCATTAGCGCCCTGGGCACCCCTTAGGGGTGGACAGAGAAATCTGGAGATAGAACGTTGGGAAGAAGTGTGTTGAAGAAATGCTGTTGGCTAACCTCACCGCAAATTGCTTTCTGGGTTCCAAAGTAGGGTTTTAGTGACTTGGTTGAAGGGTACAGTACTGAACAGCTGCTAGATCTGGGCATCAAGCGGCCAGAAGGGGTGGACATGCTGTTTTTATACTTTTCTGAACTAGCCGCAGGGGACAACCTAGCACACCAGCACCGGGGTGACTACAGGCAATGTAGACAGGTATCATTCTGCCTGTCACTTTCCCTAGAATCTACAGTCCTCCCCCAGCCTTCATGCCTTCTGAACATGCCGTCCTTGTGCAAAAAGCACCTCCTTGCCCTCCTGGTAATGTCTTGCCTGACCTTGAAGAAGAAACTTTCCCCGCCTTCAGCCCCAGTGAGACTCCTTGCTGTCCCTGCCTCGCCACACCCTCATCATCACGCCAACGACACTTGGTACAGTATCTGTGCGTGTGTCTGTCTGTCCTGCTAAATCAGGACTACTGCAGAACTACCTCAGTAATAAGCTTTATACATATTCCCTGCACCGTATACAACAGATGACGAGGTGATGAAAGAATGGATGAATGGACAGACCGCCACAGTGCAGTTTCCGGTCTGAAACCTCAGGAGCGGTGAGGAGGGGCATCTCTGATCTGCTCCGATGCTCCCTGGCTTTGCACAAACAGGGCAACCTGAATAGGCAAGAACCTTCCATTCCTGACTCGGTAAGCTTGGCAGGTCTGAAAACTTCTGTTACAGGAAGGTCCCTGATCATTGGGTTACTTCCACTGACTAGTCCTGGTGAAGTCATCCCACTTCAGGGATTGTCTCTGAGTGGCACCGGTTCGGAACACCAATAAGAACTGCACACCCACCAGTGGGGGCAATAAGATGAACTCAGCAGGGTAATCAGCCCCCAGAGCTGGAAGGTGGTATTATTCCCAATCAGCGTGTTCCCCAGAAAGCAATGTAGTGAGGGTTAACCTACGGCCGAAGACTTATTTCCCCTGTGACTGTAATCACCATGCACACTCAGAAATTACATGCCCAGGTAGGGGGACCGTAAGCTCTGCGTGATCTGGGACCAAGGATGGGCAGAGCACCAGACTCAAAAGATATTTGTTGTCTAAATGAATGATTCCGGCGAAAACTTGGGAGTTGGCCAAAAAGGTGCTTTTCTCTCCATTTTATTCATGAGAAAACTCTGCAAGCCCAAAAAGGTTGCTCTCTGCAAGCTGGAGTTGAATGAACTTCAGGCCTCCAAGCAGGAAGGGGGCTTACGGCCCCAGAGTGAGGCCAGCCCACCGGAAGGGGGGGCATTATTCCAGCCAGCAGGGCAGCAAGGACAGGACAGTGATGTCTAGACGATGCTCAGCAAGATGTGGAGGGCCACCACCAAGGAAGGGAGATAGATCTGCTCCCCCAGCCTCCAAGGGGCACTAAGAATAAAACAATGAGGACATTTTCAGAAAGCTGGAGTGCAGGGCCCAGGGTCTACCCTTGGTGCAAAGGCACTGGGTGTCCGGGGCAAGCTCATGGGGTCACAGAGAGCTACGGTACCGAAGACCCCACACAGATGCAGTCAGCCCCGTGAGTAGGGCATGTGGTCCTCTAAACCAGCGGTCCCCAACCTTTTCAGCACCAGGGATTGGTTTTGTGGAAGACCATTTTTCTATGAACCAGGGTCATGGCGGGATGATTTCAGGATGATCCAAGTTCATCACATTCAAGCTCACCTTCTTCTGTGCAGCCCGGTTCCTATCAGGCCCGGACTGGTACTGGTCCACAGCCTGGAAGCTGGGGACCCCAGCTTCAAACTGCACACACACACCCTGGACTGGGGGGTGCCAGCAAACACCGGGGCTGCCCATCCCCCACAACAGAACCTTGCAGTTGGAGAAGGCAGTGCATCCTGACACCCTGAGATAAAAAGGTATGATGCGACTACATTGTTGTTTTTTTTTTGTTAATGCCAATCTGTATCCTGGCTGTGTTCAGCTATGGACAATGCAGCTATGGACCGGAATGAGTCAGTACAGGCCCAAACAGAGGAGGAAAGCCAGTCTCTGTCATGACTAAAGTCAGGGTCCCAGGCTTCCTCCTTCCTCCCTGAGAGGATGGAGTAACTGACTTCGCGTCCCGTGGGGCGTCTCACACAGCACTTCCCAAACATGCCCCTCAGGATGGGACAGAGGGCTCACCAGCAAAACATCTCCGTCAAATAAATGGGAGGCTGAGAACATCTATCTTCCTTCTTTCCTCCACCTGTTCCCCACCTCCCACCTCCCTCTCCCCTCAGCACGTTTCATCATTGCAGAACTCATTGGAGCCTTTATACAGTGCCATGTGGCAGCTTCCCAAGCAGGGGACACTGTGTCCGTGCTGTGTTTCCTGTCGTACTCGATGGAATGGTAACAGAACAAGGGAAATGCGGAGCTTCCCCACAGGAAGGCGCTGCTTTGGGGTACAACGCTGGGGCCTGAATCTGGCTGTGGATGCGGAGGGTTGACCGGAGGTGTGCACCTTGAACTTGCACGATGTGCTGCTCTGCCCTGGCCTGGCTCACACCCTCCATGGCCTAGTGAAGTGGGAGACGTGGCTTCTGGGCAGGCTGGGGCAGAAGGCCTGCTACGCAGGCCACCAGGTGCCCCCTGAGGCATACAGGACATGGGTGACCACACACACACAGGACATGGGTGAGCACATCTTCCCCTCCTCCCGCCCACTCCAGCTGCTGGTAGGTTGACACAGAAAACAAAAAGGAAAGACTACTTATAATTCCACATGTTAGTAATGAACCCCACTTCCCATCAATAAATGAACCATAAAGGTTTCCAAATGCAGAATTTCTTCTGTACAAAAATGGATCATGCAAAATTTACCTTATTGCACTAACCAGTTTATCAGGGACACAAGGAATGGTCACATCCATGCCATCAACTGCCTTCTGCTCCCTTGTAAGAGCTGTCATTTATTCCCCAGGCCTCTGTCACTGGACATGAACGGCCTTCGGTTTTTGTCTTTTTGTTTTTATGATTTGTTGTTCGAAACAACGTTGTAGTAAACATTCTGGAACTTGTGGCTCTACGTACCACGTGTTTTTGTACTGTAAGTTCCTAGAAAGAGGGTTGCAGAGTCAAAGAGAAGAATATGTTTAATTTTAGAAGATATGGTCAAATTCTTCTCCTGAACTGTTATAAGCATCTTCCAGTCCCACCAACACTAGTGAAAAAGGGCACTTAGCACTTTTCCGTGGCACTTATTTGGGTATATGTCTTATTTCCGCAACTAGTCAGAAAATGCCTACAGAGCAGCAAATATCACTTATCCATCTCTGCGTATCACATGCTTGGCATTTCATTTCACTCAGGAGATGCTCCAGGAATATTTGCTGGATGAATGTCAGTAAGAAATCATTAGGCATCATTCAAGTGCCTGGGATGAAACCATAATCCACAAGCAATAAACCAAGATCCAGTGTTATACAACATGACAAAGGCATACAATTATCTGTAAGAATAACTGGCTTAAATGGGCTTGAGATCAATGCCCAATTAATGGGCAATATAAGTTTCACAAAGAAATGTATTGCCTTTAACAAATCATGAAGTTAGACAACCCCCAAGAGGCAGGGACCACCAGGCGTACAGCCATTAATGGATCTGAAATCCACTCAGAGGCCGGATTCAGTTCGACGCAAGTCAGGGCCGGTCTCTGAACTATGTGGAAAGGAGGACAAGTGTCAATAACAACGAAGAGTTATTAATTCTTTGGTTATAGGATCTTCATTTACAGCTCACCCCTCATAGGAAATCCATACACGTCTAGAAACCAGGACACAGCCAGAACTCCTGTCTTCTTCTCAGAAATCTGGGCCAGATGGTGCTGGTGGCTGGAGTCACTGGATGGTTTCCAGCCTGGGGGACAGGCCTGGGAGGCAAAACTCAGGTGAAAGAGCCATGGGGCCGGCTGGAGAGGAGAGGTGAGCTTTAGTGACCTGTGCTTCATCCATGGGACTAACCAGATGGAGGGAAAAGTGGGACATGTGTCCTTAACCACGGTCTTAGGAAGTGTCAACTGGGAAACACACTTTCCACAACCTTCTGAAACTAGGTTTTCTTTCGTGCAGTCACTGGAAAGCTCAGCTCTCCTGCTTTATGCTTCCACTCTGATTCTTGGCCTTTGATGTGTTGGTTTTCTGGCTGCTTCTGAATCCAAGACCCTCCTTCGTCTTCCAGCTCCCAAACATGCAGACTTTTTGTGTATCATGAATCCCACCACAATCTACCAGAACTAATTTGGGAAGAGCAGACCCTGGAAGAAAATTGGCTACAACTAAGCCCCGAAAATGTCCATCCTATGTATATAATTTTACTACTATTGTGCAAAACAGGTACAGGCCAATGGGTCACTGGGCCCTAGTTAGGGTCATTTGAAAAATTTAAATGACTGTAGGCCACAAGTCAGTTGATAACACCCGGCTGAGTAGGGGCTGGTTTTCCACATTGTTTCCTGCTTTCTGTTTCTTTCCCAAGCTCCAGGTTTCTGAGCAGCAGTCATTATTTTTACAACTTTGTTTTCTGAGATTATTGCACGTGCTGACCACATCAGGCTTTGTCAGCTCTCCCCGTATCTAAAGGGTGCCAATGCTGGGATAACCAGCAATAGTTGGACCTGCAGTCTCTGCAGCCAGGCCTGGCCTGACCCATACTGTGAGAAGGAGGAGGTCAAGCCAGAGACAAGGTACTGAGGGTCTATGTAGAGAGAGGCCAGAGATCAGAGATCCTAGGAGAGTGGCATTAACACTAGTCTCACAGCTTGGGCATATGTTTCTCCACCAACTTGAGCTCTGCATTCATCATGGTCAGAAGGTGGTTGGAACTCTGAAGGCCTTCCCAACCTTGACTAGCTCTGGGTTCTTTTCTTGCCAAGTTCACGTGGTCAGGCTTCACAGTCCTTTCCGAAGAAGTTCATCTGCAGAGGCTTTGGAGAAGGCCCACACACATATACACACACACACATGGGCTCTTCCTATAATGAAAAAAACACTCACAGGAAAGCAAATATCCCATGTTGAAAACTTTCAACCATCAAAATAGACTCCTATTGGTATAAAAAGACAATTATTCTATTGCTCCAACGTCTCTGTGTTGTGATGGTTGTACAACCTTGGGAATATACTAAAAAGCCCTTTAAAGTGTGATGTTTACGGTATGTAAATTATATATCAACTGTTTAAAGAAAGACTTGGACATAAACTTTTTTTTTGCAGAGGCTGCTCAGGCCTTTGGTGGATAGACCATGGGACTGGAGTCACAAGGACAGATTGAGGATCTGGATCTTTTGTCTTGGAAAAGGCAACTAACTGTACCTGCCTATGGAACAGGATAGGAAGAGCATCACCTCCTCGTTGTCATGGTCACAAGGCTGCTGACCATCCTGATGTCACATGCTGTTGCTGGCAGCCAACCCCTTGGTCCACAGTGTGGGAAAGGCCAAGCACCCTGCTCTTAATCTTCCCAGGCCTGGACGAGGAAAATCAATGTAATGACCCATAAGAGGCACCTACTCATAAAGAAGGTCACTAAATACCTCTAGTTACTCGCTGGCTCTTTAGGAAAGAAAATATCATAAAATTCTATGTGTAGGGCATAACCCCATGTTCCATTAACACATGTGATCTCGGGAGGAAAAGCACTCATGGACACTCACGCTAACATTTGCTTCCTCGTTTCTGTCCACACCCACTGCCCTTCTTGGATCTGGAGTTCCCTAAGCACCCCATGGGCCAGGCTTGAGAAACATCAGATGCCAGAGTACAACGAACTCCAAGACAAGCCAATTTGTTCTCCACACACGGAAGATGTCAGGATGCAATTTATCCACAGACCCAGATTTCCAACCCAGACCTGGATCTCCAATGCCACTATGGTACCTTCAAGAGCCATTTTCTCTTGGGTTGTCAGTTGCTAAGTGCAAACTCCAAGCTGCATCTTGAAATTCACGAGTTCATGCTAAATGCAATCTGCTCCTTGTAAACATGCTTTCGCCTTTCCCAGGAGGCCTCCTTCCCCAGGCTATGCTGTCCTGCTGCCACCCACAGAACCCAAAGCACGCGGCCGCTGCCTGGGTGTCCTGGTTCTCGTGCCTTCCCTTCTCAGACAGGAATGCACATGGGAATTTGTGAGCCATGAAGGGAGAGGGTACCTAGAAGTGCCGGCATCTCACACTTTGCTCAAACATTGGCCACGCACTTCCTCACCAGCCCTACTCATCCGGGGATTTTAACTCAAGTGAATCATCAAAGGTCAACGTCCTCAGGTTGAACTGGGCTCTCTAGCACTAGGGAGATGTTAGACCATGGAAGTCACCAGACCTTGGGTGATGCCCACAAGTGCTTGTTGTAGAGGCTCCATAAATGAGGCCACTGAACGCTGGTGCTTCTTTTCAGAGACACCATTCGTAGTCCTGAAGAGGTGTGTGACAGCCCTAGGTCAGGAGAACCGGAGACTAACAGCACAGCCATGCTTCTCCGCCCCATCCTGTCACACCAGTCCTGTGGGCCACAGACAGAATGCTGGCTAATTCAGGTTGACAGGCCCACAGACCAGACTACCGTATGGCCTGTCGTACCTCAGCAACTCATTACTGGATGTCTGACTGTTCAGTATCAGTTCAAGTCACGACACAACCTGAGGCTTAGCACTATTCACTGGGCTTAGAAATTAGCAGCACCTCTCAGATGCTGCATGTTCTTTAACTACAAATCTAAGGCCGACACCTCCCCCCTCCCCCCATCTCAGAATATTTTGTTTTTCAGCTTTCTTCTGTGTGTAACCAATTAGTCTCTTCTGGGCGCTTGGTCCTGCCTTGGTTTGGGTAGGAGTGAACAGCATTTAAAATGAGGGCATTGTTTATTCACAAATCAAATAAGCTCCCGACAGCTGCCCAGTGGCTTCCTCATTCGGTTAAATTAATGCCCAAGGCCTCAGGGTGAATGGTCTTCTGGGAAGAATGGGGGCATTTATTTTCAGATTCCCGTTCAGTGTTGGGTCTTTTAATGCCAAATCCTATTTAATGTACTTGTGTTATGTTAAACTGTGTGCAAATTTATTCTAGGGACTACTTGACAGCATTCATACTATTAAAGTCAAACACAATTTGCACTTGAAAAATAAGATCTTTACTTCACTTTCAAACAGCAGTAACCTAGAGTTGCCTTTAACAGAGTTTAAGGCCCACCAGAACCCGCATCTGTCTGCCCCGGGCCCTCCTTTCCCTCTCAAAGACCAGTGTCAGAAAAGATCATTGGAAGGGACTGCAGCCATTTGGTTCCTAACTCATGAAATGATTTAACTACAATTTCTGTAGGCTTCTTTGTTGTTCTTTTGAAGTACGTAACCAGCACTGCTTTCCAATATTGTTTTCTCCCTCTACCTTGCATAGGACAGATGGTTAAAAACAATGTGTTACTGAGTTTTATAACTGTCTTTTTTTGAACAAGGTAGTCTTTGGATACCCTGAGCTTGTAAGAGCTTTCGGTCATGAAATCTCTAATTCTGAGGTGCATTTTGAATAAACCCAAACAAGTCTCAGTTTCTTCAGTGATTCTGCCTTAATACCTTAGCCGACCTTCAACACAGCCTACTCCTCAAAAATATCTTGGAACTCTCAAAACAGCAGATATATAGACTCTGTGCTGCTGCAATATTTTGTTCTTATCACTCAACAATCATTCTTTTATCATGGATAATAAGAAATTACTTTCAATATTTCCAAACTGTTTGAAACATTTTTCTACTTGTAACACTGAGGATATCCCCAAGAGACAAGACCTTACTCGACAGCATTGTCAGGTTGTCACTTCTTGAAATTGTACTTCCTGTTCTCTCAGCTGGTAATTCCCATCTACTCTCCAACCAGGGCTATTAGCAGCACTTCCCTTGGTCCCTGAAATCACTTCCAACCAGGATAAATCCAGGGGATTATTGCTACTCTCCCAGGTCACAACACTATTCTAGATCCCACTGTGTATCTGTGAGGTTTCCAATGACTGCCTTGGTCTTAGTTTCCTGCTCTATCTCACTCTTTCTCTCTCCTGACCTGAGAGAGAGAAACAGGACTGCATGGCTATTTAAACTCACTACACAAATGCTCCCAATGTTCCCAGATCTGCATTGCTCTGTGGGACCACTTCACTTCTCTCTTGCATCTTCAGTAAACCTCTCTTGCCCTCTACCAAGTCCTCATCTTTGCATAAACACATTCAGATCTCCTTCACCTAAATGCACCTTCCCTCAACTCCCCAAGTTGCCATTCTAGCTCATGACTATTGCTCTCATCCCGTGGAGGCAGGAAGAGAGGCACTTCCACATCAGTGTCCTTTCTGCACCCACCAGTCCCTTCCATTCCTTAACCTCTGATTTCAGCCAAAAACTGCCTAAAATCTTCCACACTTGAAGGATCCCAATAATCTCCTTAATCTCAAATCCAACTGTGTCTTTGCAGACATACTTTCTGTAACCTTTAAATAGTAGACAATTGTCAACTGCCCATCCCTGCCTGACATCAGACTCTTGAGGTTTTCCTAACTGACCAACTGTTCATCAAGCCTCCCCCATATCAATACCTTAGCTAAGAAATTCCTTGGACTTGAACTTGTCCTCCCCATCATCACTGTTAGACTCCTACCCAGCAACCTAAGGCCTTCCAGTAACCTAAGGCCTTCCCTCTGGGCTCCTGTGTCCTTCTCTCTCCAAACAACTGGGACTCTATCTGACACCCCCTTACTTTCTGATTCATGGTTACTTCTACCCGTATTGTTTCTCCCTGGCCAGATCCTGTACTTGTTGTGGGTGGGGACTGTCTCAATTCTGCTAAAATCTCCATGCATTTGGCCCAATGCCTGGTATGTAATGTCTGCTGAATGCTGAATAAATTCATTTTCAAAATTAGTTGTAACCAAAGTCATATATTTCCTTCCCATTTTCTTCGGTAGACTCCCATTTGGCACCCTTAAGACGGAAGCTTTCAGTCTTTACTGCACACAATCCAGAGATCCCAAGGCTCCACCCTCGGGTAATCTGAAGCAGTGGGTCCAGGGCGGATCCCAAGAATCTGCATTTTCATTGAGCATTCCAAGTGACGAGGCCATGCTTGGAGGAAGGTTGATTCATAGCCATAATCCCAATACAACCACAGCTACTAAATATGTATGTGAGCAAACCTTAGGGTCAGGTGCAAAATTCAGTCCCGATCCATGAAATTCTTAATTCTTACTAGGAGTCAATGGTGAAAAACTTCATGGATTTCACAGAGTTCTATTTTAGGTGAAACAGGCACATGTGATTGTCAATCAGTAATTATTTATTGAGGTTGTCACTTGGCGTACAGTGTGAGTGAAAGTGAAAATTCCTGTGGTCTTCTGGCAGACTCCACCAAGTTACCACCTACATCAGCCTCAGGACAGACAACAAGGCACAAAACAAAACAAAACAAAACAAAACAAAACAAAACTGGTCCCTCAAGTTTTTAATAGGGTCAAACACAAGCGTTTCTATAACAGATGTAACCAGCTTCCATGCTGGGCAGCCCTGGCCCAATGTCCTTCTGGGTCAGCGATTCCTTCCCCAAATGTCTACCTGTCCCAGCGTCACTGCGTGGTTCTGGTGTCATGCCACCTGTTGCCTGGGGCTCCAGAGAGAGCGTGGGTGCTATTGTGGAGGTAAATACTCCTACGGGCCCACTATGCAGAAGGGGGCAGGGCAATCCTATGGGGGCTGAGGGGGAATTCTCTCAAGACCCCAGACGGCCTCCCCTCAGCTACCCGCCAGGCAGAGACTGGGGCTGCCACTAGTTGTTTTGTTCATCATCATTTGTATTTGATCTAACCGTTTCTTGACACCAACCTCATCCAGCATGCAGATTATATGCGTACCAGCTTTTCTTTCAAAACTAAAACCTACAATGCCTCTGCTTGGTAAACAGTCTCAGTACTGCAGCGCTTCAGTAACTTCCCTTTGAAAACAAAACCCTTCATGGCATTTCGCTGGGGGCTCCAGATGGGGCGCTTCAGTGTACTCGCCCCTGGGATACGACCGGCAGCTCCACAGCTGCAGCCCTCGCCCCTCCCTGCGCCCTGGGTCCATCCTTTGGTCACCCTGTGTCCTGCTCTCCGCCAGATGGTTGCCTTGGCCACTTTGGAATCCTTCCTCCAACTTCAGGACATTGGACTAGCCCAGGTGGCACCAACAAACTCACCCAGCACCCCGGAGAGCATCAAGATTCCCCTTTGCTTGACCAGCTGAGTTCACTCTGCCTTCCAAAGACTCGCCAGGCTCCTAAACTTTAAGAAACGAAATGAAAAGTTCCTTCCTGCAAAGCCTCCCCGAATCACCCAGTCATCAAAAGTCCCCAGTGATCTCTCTTTAAGGGTAGGTAGGACCAGGAGAAAGTCATCAGGGTTATCCACAGTGTGACCCTGAGCTGGTCTTAATACGGATGCCACCAATAAAGAGGACAAATGGAGGAGGACCCTTCACTTTTCAGCACCTGCTGGGCGTGCGCCATTGGACAGGAAAGGTCAGCCTCATTCCCTCTCTGGGTGACGCTGCTCCTGAGTGTCTCACTCTTTCCTTTCAAGTTTTCCGTTGAGAACAGTCACACACAATGCCTAGCATGGGATGATGGGGACATCATAACGACTTAACAGAGGGTGGCTCCACTCACCCTTCTCAACGCCTGTCTTTTGGACCATGTCAAAGGCAGCCTCTGTCTTATTTGGTATTGACCGCGGTGACAGAAGTCTCTTTCACCCACTCCTCCCACACCCCCTTGCCCTTGAACCTTTCAAAGGCAGGCTCCGTGTCACATGCCTTTTGGTGCTCAAAACCTATTTGACAGCAACTTACATGGGTAACTTACATGAGTTCATCAAGGCCTTGGGAATGTCGAGTTAAAGACTCAAGGAGACTCGAAAGTCGATTCTCCAAACGGTCCCTGCCTTATCTAACCTGATTTTAATAAATCCAGTGAAACAAACAATACTGTTTATGTAAATTGGAATCTATCCGTTGATAAAACGCAGCTTGGATAAGTAGGAAAACCCCCAAGAGTGTAGACGAGGAGGCACCAAACAAAGAGCTCCTCCTGAAAGCTTATCTGTCCTCAGGGACCTGGGTTTCTGCAGCTGCTGTAGGAGGCCTGAAAGTCCCGGAGGACTTCGCTTTAAATTTTAAATATTCACAGGACATCTCGTTTTGCTCACACGCCCTGGCCAGGGTTCCAAAGTCATCCGCACAAATATTTGCTGGCCAATCTTTCTCCGGTTAGTTGTAAAAGCTATCAATTAGGAAAACCTCTCTCTGATGATCAGAAACTGCATCCCATTTTCCTGTACACAGACACACAATGAATCACGGGCTTCGCTAATCCGTTAAGAGAGGTCGGGGTCCCGTGAGACTGCTCCAACGAAGGCCAACCCTGCCCTGTATTATGCTATTTCCTACTAATCCTACGAAAATGATGTTCATTTATCATGAAAAAAGGGTTAATTATGCATTTATTTCCGGCGTAGGTCCATGAGAAGAGGCTCAGAAATAATACTGAGGATAATTCTCTTTTCAACGAGGATTCCATTTTAAGCATTTTTATCAAACAGACGTTCAACGCGGAGCAACCTTGCCGAAGCAAAAGAGTGACTAGGTAATGACAAGGCCCGACTATAATTTTAATTAACCTTCTGATCCTGCTTAAATATATTTTGCCTTGTAAAAAATCTGTTATAACATCGATCTCAATCTCCTCCGCTATGCGCTTATTAAATTGAAAACCGAGGCCTGGACTGACGTGGCGAAGAGATTCAAGAAACTTTCCTTTAGTCTCTCTGGTTTATTCAAGTAATACTGTGTAGCCGACAAAGCTCTGTGATTAAGTCATTTCGTGTAGTTAAGTCACCAGATGTTATGAGGTTTCACACCCAGCTGGGATGACGGTGACTGTTGACAGACCCCGGGACACATGCTCATGTTGATGGTGGCTTTCCTTGAGCTTCCCCGCTGCTCAGGCCCAGGACCCGTCATTTCCCAAGCCCTTGCCCTGAACATCTGAAGGCCTCTGCTGCCAGCTGCCTCCTGCTCACAGTGCAAGAGGAGTCCTCAGGAAGGGTCCCCCTGCCGGTGTCAGCGTGGCCACAGCCAGTGGTATCAGGGCCCCGGCTGGCTGGTGCTCCTCTTCCCTTCTCTTGTCTCTGTTCAGACCCCCCACAGCTCCATTCGCACGCCTCCCTCGTTTCCCGAAGGCTCACGTAGCCCTGCCTACCTTCAGCCCTGAGGACCCCTTGGAAAGCGGCACCAGGTGCAACGTCCCTGAGCCAGATTCGCTCATCTGTACAAAGCCTTTGGTGTCTTGCTGGAGGAAGAGGTGGACCGTTTCAGGGACGACTCCCAGGTCCGAGTGGAATAGGCAGACCCAAGTCTGCGCAGGCTACGAGGTAAGAAGTGGCTACTTGCCCGTTTTTACCCATCTGCCCTCCACTCAGCCACCCAGTTTTCCCTGGGACTGGCTCTCTGATGTGGGAAGAAATGACAGCCCCGTCATTCTAGCCTCAGCATGTCCAGAGTCCGAAAGGAAGGTAGACATGAGACCAAAAGTTACAGTACAACATAGTGAGGTCACCTGTGGCCGACAGGAGGAGGCCCAGGCTGAGCTGGATGGGGGGAGGCAAAGGCTTTGGACAGGAAATGGCACTTGCCTCCCTTCTGGAAGGAGGAGCCGGCTGGGAGAGGGCCTGCCGGGCAGGAAGGAGAACAGGTGTGAAAGCAAGAGGCCACCAAGAGCCTGGCCCTTTGGGGAGTCATTCCGGCTGGCCTGGAGGGAAAAGCACAGCTGAGGAGAGGCTGGGGAGTTGGCAGGAATCAGAAAGCGTAGGGCCCTGCCTCCTAGGCAGAAGGATGGGACCTTAACCAGACAGGGACGGACAGTTGCCACCTGAGGGATTGAACACCGCACCTGGCCTGCTGCCTGGAGCAGCCCCGCGGGCTCAGACTGGCACTTGAGCAAGGTGTCACCTGGCGGGTGTAAGAAAGGGCTCACCCAGAAGCCAAGAGCCCCTTGGTGAGCTGTGGCAGACGCCCAGGGGTGGAGGACAAACCATGGCACCCTTCCGGGGTCCACATGGAAGGCAACAGCGTTCATTTTGACACACCGCTTCATTCACTTACCCGCCAAGCATTTGCGGCGTCCAGGTCTGTCCCTAAAGTACCAAGCCAGTGGTAATATAATTCAAACAGTTTGCGCAGCCGGTACTTTCGGGGCAGACCTCGTATATCCTAGTGAATAAGAAATAGGTACTTTTAACATCGGAAGTTGTTACATGCTCAGTTTCTGACAGCTGTGCACTTGGGAAAGCCCTTCCGCGGAGATGATTCAGTCGATTTAGTCTCTTCCCACTCCCGCATCCCTGGGTGCTGGGCGTCCCGCAGGTCCCAGGGCTGGGCTGCAAGGCTGCCGATCTCCTTGGTTGCTGAGCTCATGCCGTCTTCAGTGCCTGCCCAGGAGGCTGGATCACAGTTCTGAGCTTGTGTTTGATGGAGGCACAGTGGGTTTTACGGTTCCCCTTTTACTGATGAAGACACCGAGGGTCAGAGTGTCCAATCCCCATTAGCTCAGAGAGGGAGCAAAGACGAAACGTTCTTTTCCAATCTTCCGAGTCCTGTGGTTTTCCTCCTGTACTACCCGGTCTCCAGCATAAGACACATTTTATAGTTTAACCCACAGGCGATATAAAGAATACACTTACTGCTTTCACCGAACTGCCTTTTCAATAGCTCTACACATTCCATCCACAGGGCGCAAGACAGACTATCGCCCTCCAGGGACTCAGAAAGCCTCCTGTGTTCTAAACTGAGGTGTAAAATCTGATTTAAAAAGAAACAAACAGCACATTGCATTAAATACCAACCTGAACTAAAGGAAACTTTCTGTAATGTGTCTGTTTAGTTGGGGCTGAACAGGTTCTTTACTATTATGCTTGTTATTATTATTGATTTATTGTTGTTGTATTACAATTGACCCATTTTTCCCCATTGTTCTCCCCTGCCCCACCCACCCTCTCCCCTCTCCCCCAGTCAGTCCCCACATGTTGTCCATGTCCGTGGGTCACTTATACGAGCCCCTTGACTCAACTCTTCTCCGTCTTTCCCCCTGAACAGGATTTCTTTTTCCAGGTGAAAAAATGCCAGCCAGTGGCCAGATCAGCCAACCCTGACCTTGTCGATGAATTAAGCTTCCCAGAAAAATTGCTTTTTTTATTTCTTTGCAAATGTACAAAAAGTAAACGTGTCCTTGTGGGGCTAAAATATGATTCCAACATATTTCAGATCTATAGAAGTTCACCATGTAACAGAGAAGCCCTTTCAGGCTCAGGCATCTCTCTATCTCAGGGAAGGGTGCTAAGTGAATTCTAAC
Source organism: Noctilio leporinus (assembly GCA_004026585.1). Lineage (NCBI taxonomy): Eukaryota > Metazoa > Chordata > Mammalia > Chiroptera > Noctilionidae > Noctilio > Noctilio leporinus. Next base: position 71,960 of record PVIW01001973.1, on the reverse strand, counting down.
GAACGAAATGAGCTAATTTTGTGAATCTTCCAACTAGTCTTTTCCCCTGCATTCTTCTCCTTAATAACCTATAAATTTTAGTCATGAGAATCATTCCTCAGTGTCTAGAGCAGTAAAACTCTTGCTAAAAATCAATAGTCTGCCTACTTTCAAGACTTCGACATGTTGTTAAGCAGGAGCAGCCTTTCTATATAAAACTCCATCATGACTGAAAGCAGATTTGATTCTAGAAATCAGAATTCTTACACTAATAGGCTTTCATTTAAGAAGCCTCTCCTCACGGAGAGCAGACTACCAAGCGGGTTAGATTTTTTCCAATTTTATACCTTAGCCCCTAAGTGCTAATTTCTCAGTGGAACAGCTGGATGATATACTATTAGAGATGACTGAAACCTCTAGTTCCAGTTCTGAATTATTAATTTAAAAGGTTATGCACCAGTGCTAATATAAATTATCTTTTAAAACTATATGGGTAACATTTTAATAAGCTTTAAAACATCATTTTTCACTCCTGATGTTGAAAGCAAAATAAAATGTATAAATGGCTCTGAGAGAGCTATGGATTTATTGTATTTTCCCCCCAAAAAATTGGCCCCATCATTTCCCATAGCTGATGAGAAGAAAGCCCCAACCATAGGTCCTGCCTACAAATACGCTGTCCTAATCAATTTAAGGTGACAGGTATTCCCTGTTTCCTCCATCCTAGGACTTTCTAAATGAAATCTCTGTCTTCCCTAACCTGCTAGAAAACCTGCACACAGCATTCTAGCTTCACCTGAGCACATCACAGCCAAGAGCCAGGTATGGTCAGGCCCCAAGGGAAGCAAATGAAATACCGACCGGCAGCCTGCAGAAATGTCAGCTTCCCTCCAGGTTCATCGCGTCTGTTCTGCGCCAGGCGCAGAAAGTGCACCAGGCTTTCTCCTCAACCTGTAGCCACACATCCTTGAGAAAGAGGATGACTCGGACAAACCAGGTGACTTCTCAGCTAACTACGTGCCAGCCCCACACGATGGCTTGACATTGATCAAGAAGCCTGAGCAAGTGGGAGCCCAGCAGGCTGCTTTCCTCCAAGGATAGAAAAATTATATATATATAAATGTGTCCTGACTGGTGTGGCTCAGTGGATTGAGTTCTAACCTGCTAAAAAAACCCAAAGGGTTGCTGGTTCGATTCCCAGTCAGGGCACATGCCTGGCTTGCAGACCAGGTCCCCAGCTAGGGGTGTGTAAGAGGCAACCATACGTTGATGTTTTTTTTTTTTTAAAAATGCAACATTAGGTTACCATGCCCAGATCATTAAAGGGTGAAATGAATGCTGGTTGATTTTACGCTCATTACAACTCTTGCATGGGAACCGCATCCAGGATTCCCTTGCTCGCTTTGCTTGGTGAACTCAGGTAGAAACTTTAGAAAACGGAGAAAAGGTAGCTGGCCCAGATCTCTGCCATCTGCAGGGTCCCTTTGCTTTGCTGGAGGTACCCTGGGGAAATGCTTACCCATCATGCCTCACTGTAGGACCGCTCCATTACATTGGTGCAAAATGTACACGTCTGAGTAGTATTTGAAGGAAGCAAAGAATTCAGTCTCATGGCTTTTTTAACTCAGGAGGAAATGAAAGTCTTCTTGGTTTTTCTCTTTTTATGTTTATTGTCTTCTTTTCCAAAGGGACCTGCCCATTTCAACTTTGCAGGGGCTGACCATTAAGTCCAAAAGCAGGCCCCCATGTGAGATGGGGTCTCCAGCTGGTTACCAAGTGGCCTTTCCTGAGCTTTTTCCTAAGTAGAGGTTGTTGTTGCTGTTCTGTTGGTGTTGTTTTAAAACAGGGGCTACTAAGGTCTGATGTAGGCAGGCTGTTTCCATCACAAATAACCCAGCAAATGCACTAGTTTTTAAAGTGATGACAAATACATCTTTATAAGCAGAGACAATATCAACCAGTTGCCTGGTGTTTTACAGCTCAGGAGTTTTAAAGTACATTTCCCACAAGCATATGTCAGTTGGCAGATATTTACTAAGAGCTCATCTGTTATACACCAGTGCTCCTGGTCAGATGTGAAGCAGGAAACAAAAAAGTACATGGTATCTTGAGGCATCAGGAAGATGGGACAGAAGTGCCTCCACGGACATTACTTTAGGATTCTAAATGGAATTCAGGCATTCCTTTCTCCCCTCTTGCCCCTTTCCCCTCTTCCTTCCTTCTTTCTTTCCTTCCTTCCTTCCTTCCTTCCTTCCTTCCTTTTTCCTATCTCTTCAGCCAGCTCTCTTTCCATCCTTCCAACCATCTCCACATCAATAATGTCAGGCCTATCATGGACCAGGCCCTATAGGTACAAAGATTAGTCTCAGTGTCAACCCTCAGAAGTCAACTTCTAACAGACCAACAGACAAGAAGGAGATGGTGCCCTGGCTGGTGGCACAGTGGATAAGACACCAACCTGCGAACCAAAAAGTTGCTGGTTGATTTTCCAGCCAAGGCACATAACCAGGTTGCAAGCCAGGTCTCTAGCCAGGTCTGTAGCTGGAGGCAGGTGAAAGGCAACCATACATTGATGTTTCTTTCCCTCTCTGCCTCTGTCCCTTCTCCTCTCTCTGAAAAATAAATAAAATCTAAAAAAAAGAAGAAGAAGAAGAAGGAGATGGCCATGCCATGTGGCAGGAGCTATAGTAGAGAAGTGGCCCATGTTCACAGCTTCACAGAGAAGGAACTCTGAGCTGGGTCTTGAAGGGTGACAGAGACCAATGGATAGCATGAACAAAATCTCGGAGGCTGTAATATACCTGGCTTGTCTAGAGAAAGGTAAGAAGAAAGAAAGTCAGTGTGGTTAGAATATAGATGATGCTAGAGAAGATGAGGCTGGAAAGAATGGTGGAGGCCTAAAGACTATCAAAGGCTCTGATAAAGAATGTTCGCTTCCTCCTCTGACAATGAGGAGTTAGCCAGTTCTCAAATGAGAGCATATCCATGTGTCAGGGGGTGACCCTAATGACAGTGTAGAGGAGAGAAAAGGTTGGCCCATCAGGAGGCTTCTATGAATGGTCCAAACAAAATAAGGAGGGCCCTGGCTAAGCAAGAAGACAGAGGAATGGGAATGAGGGGAAGGATTTGGGACAAATCCCAGAGGTAGAATCCCAGGACCACATGCTGAGTGGGGGAGGGGAGGAGCAGGAGGACAACAGACTGACCCCAGGCTCGGGGCCAAGGTGTTGCCACCATTTATCTGCTACTGGAAGGACCGGAAGAGGGCAGCCCTGGGGGTGGGTCAACGAGGAGCCTGCTGAGGCTGAGGGACAAGCACTGGAAATCAGGATGTGGAGCTTGGGAGGAGGGCCTGGACCACAGCTGGTGGTTGTCAGATACATCTGGGTACCTGGCCATGGGGAGCCGAAGGGAGTAAGCAGAAGGGGAAAAGGAGGCATCAAGCATCCACTCCCACCCTCCATTTCCCATAGGAACCTGAGCTACTATTAAGAAGATGATAATTCATTGAGGAAAATGAATCCCATGCACAAGGAACAGTGAGATTGCTTCCTCTCCTAGTGGTATCACTATACATTCAACACCTCTACCCTCCACCCCCTGCTATGTCCTTTTACCACAAACAAGAAGACACACAGACACATCCCGGTGCACTGAGCTGGAGAGGAGACATGCCATGACCCAGTGCCCACCGACGGGCCCAGGCTCATGACCACCAGAGGCGGAAGGCCCTGGAGACTCAGTCCCAGGCCCCTTCTGCCATCCCCACGAACAGCAGCTGCTGCCACACTTGCATTTTCAAACTCTGTGCTTTGGTACCTCTTTATACGTATGCACGTTAGACTTACAAAATGCCCACTTTTAAAAGCAAGGACAGTCCTGTCTGCAGCCGACCTCGGTGTGGAAACTGCATGCAGATGTTTCTGCCAGGTGTCCTCCCAACTGGTTCATTGCAACACTTTCAAGCAGTCAAGTTATACACGCAGGCATCTCCTCTGCCAAAGCCTTTCCCTGGAGCACTCCAGCCCAAAGGAGCTGCGGGGTCGGGGTGGGGGTGGCCCTCTCCCCCCTTCAAACTTACACAGTACGTATTGTCTTCACCTTCACGTACTATTCGTCTTTCCCTGTTGCCCAGCCAAATGTCAGGCTTCTGGGGAATGGGCTGAGTTTCACTGGCCTGTGTGCCACACAGTAGGTGAATGGGTTGAGTTACACAGGCTTGTGCGGCACACAGTAGGTGCTTGTTGGCTTCAAGAATCTTTTTTTTTTTTAAGATTTTATTTTATCAGTTTTAGAAAGAGGGGAAGAGAGAGAGGCAGAGAGGGAGAGAGACATCCATGTATGGTTGCTTTTCACCTGCCTCCAGCCACAGACCTGACTGGAGACTTGGCTTGCAACCTGGTTATGTGCCCTGGCTGGGAATCGAACCTGCGACCTTTGGGTTCACAGGCCGGAGCCTTATCCACTGTGCTACCAGCCAGGGCTAAGAATCTAAATCAGCAACCTCAGGAAGCAATCCAAGCTCTCAAAACTAGGTGCAGGAGGCAGATTCATGTCCAGCGAGGCACTACAAGAGTTTAAAAGAGGTAGAAACAGCGCGCAGTGGATGCTCAGAAAATAGCAGATTAATTCCCGCCTCTGATCTGATTGGGGTCTGCTATGGGATATGTCTGGTATCAGTAAATACGCTCACACCGGGGGAGCCCTGCATGAGACCATAAAAACGTTGCTCCAGAGGGAAGAGACACGTGCCAACCCATCACCCTGTGTCCCCTGTAGAAGGCACCTTCTCCCGTTCTTTTCCAGGGCTCTTCCCCGCTGGGTCACTGAGAGCATCTTGGTTGCCCTTTGAGGTCCCTCTGTGCCTGGGACACCCTGCCTGTAGGTGGAGCTTCCCCTCTGTGCCCCCTGAAAAAAGGGCTGGTGTGCAGTCACGTGTTGGGTGCAGAGGGAGTTATGCGAAGGTTGGCAGGCCCTCAGGCGGCTCACATTTTGGATGAGAAAACCAACTACGACTTCAGGCTTGCCTCCTAAACCCTCAGTCCCAAACAGCTGTATTCTCGGGATTTTATTTAACATACGGTGTGTGTCCAGCTCTGATCTAAGAACCTTACAAACAGCAACCAATTAACTCCTTCATAAAAACCCTGTGAAGAAACTACTTCCACTGCCATTTTACCACTGAGGAAACTGAGGTACAGAGGCTAAGTGACTAGCTAGGGGTCGCATGACCAGGAAGTGGTAGAGCCAGGATTTGAACCTATGCTCTTCACCATCACTGTACATTGCCTTTTATACGCATACAGACACCAGAGCCAAGCACTGGAGACAGAAGCTACCGCCAGCCCTTTGGGTGGAGTGTTCTGAGACACAGAAGTGTGCCTTGGGCCTGGAATAAGAATGAATGTAGATTGGGACAGAGAGCCAGGAACAAACAGGCCACTTGCCGCAGAAGAGATGTCAGAAACAGAGCCAGGAAAGAATGCAAGGGGCTGACGTGTGAGCTGGCTTAGCTGAGGTGCTGGGCACATTACAGCAGGAGATGACTTGTCCTACACCTGAGGGCTCTGAAGAGCCACAGGGTGTGGCAGAGACTGTATACAGATAAAGGTGCGTGTTTTCTGGCTACAGGAAGGCACGGAGCAAAGTCTAGAGCCCCAGGGGCTGTCTCCTGTGTTCTGTCCCCAAGAGAGGAAATACAGATCCTAGGTGTCACCCTCTAAGCTGACTTTTGCTTCCTGCACCATGAATCTTGTAACTCCGGCAATCTGCAATTTGTCAAATGAATTAGATTCCTTAATAATCATTATTCCAATGCATGCCAGTCAGCAAATATTTCTTTTTGAACAAAGACATAATTAATTCAGACAACACCTTTTTGACTCAAAGGTTTTAAAGTGCCTGACTGAGGTGAACATTCGGGAAAAATAATGGCATTTCCAAAGGAAAATTCATACGTAGTTCAATTTACAATATTGTAATAAGACTCTGCAGCATAAATTCTAGTACACTGGACAGAAAAGCTATTTGTGTAGCGTGTGAGAACATAAATAAAAGCCAAATACTTATACTGTCCTCACAAATATGAAATTTTCTTTTGTGAATCTATGTTCCCTGACACATATTCCCAGAAAGTTGGATCCCATGATAAATATTTCAACTTGAAGGTCTTCATCAATATCAACTCCCTCTCTCATTATTTAGTTACTAAATAAAAAGGATGGTAATAATAGAGCAACAAATAACAGAATAATATAATTAAAGTTATGTATCAACTTTTATTCAATACTCGGTCATGACAAATTTTGTCACCAACTTCTTAACTTTTTCTCCCAACAAAATGAAGTTATCGCATCCTTACTTTTTTTTAGCTTCTGCACTCTATGTACAATGGCCAACGGTTGGCCTCTTTTTACCTGTTTTTCAGCTGTTTATACCCTCTTCACCTAAGGTTTCTTTCTAAGAGCTCTGTTTTGGTTTTGAATTCTGGAATTGGAATTTATTTTTAAGATTTTAGTTATTAAAGTTTTTTAGAGAGAGGGGAAGGGTGAGAGAAAGAGAAACATGGATGTTAAGGATAAACATCGATCGGTTGAATCTGGTACGCGACCCAAGTGGGATTCAAGCCCAACATCCAGGCATGTGCCCTGACTGGGAATCGAACCAGCAACTTTCGCTTTGCAGGGTGACATACAAACCACTGAGCCACATCAATCAGGGCTGGGCCGGAGCATCTTTTTATGTTCCAATTGGAAGCACCATCCCTTCTGAGCCTCCACCACCTGCCATCATTTCCTCCAAATAAAGTTCTCTCTAGACCCTTCTGTAAGTCACACCTGCGTTCTCTTTCAAGAAAGGGTCCCTTTTCTGAGACCTCTGTTCCACCTCTGAATGGTGTTTAGAAGCCTTCTATGGGCCCACCATTTTAGCGAGGAACAGCCTTGGATTCAGAAGCCCAAACTTTCCCCTCTTTCTCAATCATCACATGTACCCCCATCACCCATAAATGGTGTTTCCTGGGAGACAGACCATTTTGATGATGCTCTTGAGTGATCATAACAAACTGAAATAAGCCCATTGGACTCCATTTGTGAGAACCTGCGAACAAAGATGCTATTATTCTCATGCCTACAAGAAGAATAATGGGCTTGAAATATTGTCTTTGCTGCACTGTGTGGAAGGCACTGCTATCTCGTGTTGAGCAGCAAAGAGCAAGAAACATGAGCAGATCTGGTCTATGAACATGTTCGCCTATGTAGAATAAGAGAACAGAGTGATGAGGGGCCAAAGGGCTCAGAGCCCACCTTCTGCCCAAGGACTTGATAAGGATGCAATCATCAAGACAATCAAGGTCAGATTCTTCTATAGACTCAAGTCACCAAGGGAGTGGAAGAAAAGGAAGAAAAGAATCTGGGGTCACTGGCCTAGAAGTGGAAAGGATACTGGACCAGGAGTGAAGAGAAAGGCCTATGTACCTTAACATACATGTCCACGCTGGAAGTCTCATTTTCTCCATCTGTAAAATGGCCACAATGACACTTCGCTGAGTGGTTAGTTCATTTTTTTTTTTCTTTCTTTTTTTAGGTATTTATTTAAAAGCTCCTGCAGCAGAATATATAAACCAGCTACATGTAGAAAAACATGGGTTGATCTTTAAGTTTTCAGTGGATATCCTGGCCAGGTAGGTCAGTTAGCGAGAGCATCGTCCTGATACACCAAGGTTGTGGGTTCAATCCCTAGTCAAGGCACATACAAGAATCAACCAAGGAATGCTTTTATAAGTGACACAACATAAGATGTCCCCCCACCCATTTCTAAAAATCAATTAGTAAAGTTTTTTCTAAGTGTTCAGTGGAAATAGTAAGAAATTGAATGAGCATTGTAGTGCCATATATCTGTATTTTTAAAAATTATGGGCACACAGAAAAAATATATTGTTCAATGATACATGCATATTCAAGAACACACATGTATGCAAGAGAACAGATTACACACATGAACAGAGGGAAAAGACAAGGGGGACAGCAGACACTGGAATGGACTGGGGAAATCAAAGATAAACCAAAGACATGGGCTGTCCCTTTGACAATGCAGTGATAATGGTATGCAATCAAGGTGAACAGTCATCTGTCTGATGACCCAATGATATTAATAATAAAAATTAATAATAATAACAGTACAATAACTTCCTTGCTGGCTCTGTATTTTATTTAGGAACTGTGGAAAGAAAACCTTTGAAATGCTTAAGGAACAAGCCTGTGTTGAGCAGCAGAGTTTGGGCTGAATATTGCTGTCTGCAATCACTCTCTTCACTGCTCCCAGAAGCCACCAGCCCAATTAAACTCTTCAGAAAGTTGCTGAGCGAGCAGATCTAAAGAGCCCTGGCTTCAGGGGCCAGTAGCATCCGCTGAACTACATTCAGGAAATCCCTTAGAGACTAACGCTGTTTCCAACACAAAGCTGGTCCTCATCCTCAAGCTGGAGATGGCCCAGGCGTAGCCCAGTGACTCAGGAGCCAACAAAGCACCGTTTGCTTCGTGTCTAACTTCTGGGAGCACTAGAAATTCCACCCATCCAGTTCCCAGTGTCACAAAAGGCAAGAAACACAAAGGACCTATCAATGTCACTGTGTCACTTCTGAAAGATGCCCAGGCGCATGCACAGAGGGGCAGCAGGAAGCCAGCCAGGCCTGAGCCTGGAGGTTGTCACTGCAAGTCTCCCCAAGCTCTGAGGAAGCACCCCAGGAAAACATCTCACAAGGACCTCAGGATCCTGCTCTCTCCGTGCTTCTGGCCAAAAGGAGCCTCGTACCTTATGGTGACCCCGCACTGTGTCATTTATCTTTTGGAGCCAATGTCATCCAAGGGCTTTCCCAAAAGTCTGGCTGAACACATTTTCCTCTCTTCATTTTTCTTTACCTAACTGACTTTCCCAAGTTGTGAGTATTGGAGGAAAAACAGCACTCGTTCTCTGAGCGAACACACATGGCATTTGCTGATTGATTTCCTGTTCTTGCACCATTTCAGAACCATGTAATCAGTGCACTGCAGAAAGGTGAAGAAGAAAGCTTTGCTCTCTGGGCCTGGGGTTCAGGGCTGATCCCTCCAGTCAGGTAACACCTGGAGGGCAAGGACAGCACCTCACACTGGGGGGTTACTCACCATTCAGGGAGCACCCGGATGGCTTCACCCCACTTCTAATAGCTCGTACTCATGGAATGCAGTAAATGCCACGCACCCATGTCCCCTGAGGAGGTTAAAGGTATGTCATATAATTGTCTTATAGCCCATGAGCTGCCCTTTATTATTCTCAGTGGAGGTCAGGTTCAGAGATGCTGACTTGCTCAAGAACAAGGGGTATATGTGAACTCTAGCTGGTCAAAACTCATGCTGTTTCACCCAATTTCAGCACCGAGCACACAGAGTGCAACGGATGGAGAGCAAGGTGTAGCAGCAGGAGGGGCAGGTGGAGCACAGCACCACCAGGCCGCCCCCTTTCCCAGCCGCCTTCTCCTCGGGGAAGGCCCAGGACTCCTGGGAGGATGCGCCCCCCTTCGGGTTCTCCCTTGTCCTGCATTCCCCTTCTTCCCACTCATCTGCTCCTTCTCTATGCCCACTGGGTCTCTGACTGAGACAGGGCAGCAGAACTTGGTGCTGCTGGACCCGGCCTTTGGGTGCCAGGTTCTCCCACGCTTGGTAGCACACCAGGGCCCCTGACGTGCACATCACTGCCCACCTATCAGCCTGGTTTTAGCTCAAGCTCCCTGGAGGCTGGGAGAGTCTTTGCTCCATCTCAGCCTCCCCAGGGACAGGCTCCAATTTCACTATCAGGACGTGGGACAGATCCCCAGATCACCAGAGGAATGCTCTTTCCATCACCCACTGCTGCCCCCGGGAAACTTGCTGGAGTGAAGGTCACCGGCCCACCCAGCGTTTGAGAACATTCCAGGGTGCTGGCTGTTGAAAGTACTCCCTGCAATTGCCAAGAGCATTTTTTTTTTTCATGATATATGGTGCCAATCCCACCAGGAAGCCTAAGAAAGTCACTTGCTTTGGCTGAGGCCTAATTGCTCATGAAAGGCACACTGTGAACAGACCCTTCACTTCTGAGGCTGTAAAAATAGGCCAGGAAGGGCAGCTTTCCTGAGCCTCTGGGTCCCTGCAGTCTCTGGGCAGGCAGAGGGACCGTCAGCCAAGGCTCGCAGATGGCTGGGGGAGCTCCTGAAAATCATGGGCTGCCAGGGTCAGTCACCGCCCGGCTGGCTGCTGGTGGAGAGGGCCGCGTAGCGTGGAGGAGCATGGATGGCAGGCTACCCTCCAGGCCCGCATGCCAGCATCCATCAGCTGTGCCTGGTTCTCAGAAATCGCCCTCGCTCACCAAACTGATGATGAATTGCAGCATTTCCCTGGAAGAGCAATGTGTTTCTTTACTGGGCCAATCCAGGACCTGCAGCTCCTGGGGGCCACCCCAAACCCAACCAGAAAAGGCCAGCCCCCTGGCCCCCTCCACCCTCACCAACCTCTGATCTCCAACAGGAGGTGGCGCCTCAGCTGGGCTCCCTGGCTGGCTGCTCACCTCCAGTCACCTCAGAGGTCACAGAGGCCCCCTCAGCGCATCTTCCCTGTTATCACGCTGGATTGAGTTCGCAAAGCAGCAGGCCCAGAGGACACCAGCCACATCTGTCACCAGGGCCCTGGCTACCTGGAGCTGGGGGCTTCTTGGCCCTGGAGCTGGGATCAACGCAGAGAGCCACTGTGGTGGGACACTCTTCCACCAGGCACCCGAGTTTCCCCCAGGGACCTTCATTGGAATCTGCTTTGGTTTCCTCTACTTCATCATCCTGCTCTCTCTGCTCCTTGCTGGTTTCCTCAGAGAGCAATTTCTCGAGAAATCGTTGGGACACGCATTCTCATCCTAGAGTCTGCGGGTCACTCGAGACACAACAAGGCTAGTCATGTTATTGTTGCTCTTTTAACTGTCATTGTACCCTTCACAATGCTGCCTAGGACTGAAGTCCTCTAGCTGATATCTAGGCATGGACTCTGTGTACCTAAAGTAAACTAAAGTTTTAACCCTTTTTCTTTCCTTTTACTGTCTTCTTTTGGGGGGAGAAAAAGAGGGGCATTGTGGGAGGAAGTACCAAGGAAAATTCCTTCCCAGAGCCTCAGAACACAGGGTCAGCCAGCAGCAGCTATTCCGTGGCTTGACCACGGCTCAGTACAGGGCCACAGGACCAGAAATGGCACCACGGGAAGAAAGTCTCCTGTGTAAACTGGAGGTGGCGGCAGGCACCATTCTCCCAGGCACAGTCCCTGGGAAAGAGAGAGACTTCCGAAGACTCAAATACAGTTACAACAGATCCGGACCACCCTGCCACTTTCCAGATAGGTTTCTAATTTACCTGTGATGAAATGCCACTCCCCCACAACCCCCGGGGGAACTAAGTGACACGAGAAAAAAAAGCCACGTTGCTTCACACAGAGGTGGTGGCAGTTCCTAATTACTGATGCACCGCTAAGCAAGGTCTTGCCAACAGCCAAATGAGCGGGTGCACTTAGAAAATGAGGGCACGTGGCACAGCTGATTGGTTTACACATACATCTGTGACATTACACAATTCCGAAAGGCCAATTTTTCTTCATCTGTATGAGTCAAAGGGGAAAGACTCTTTTCAAAAATCCACATTTAAATGCCATATTATTTCCCATCCAATTATCTCTGCACTCTGTATACAGAGGAGGGAAAGTGCTGAATGTTCATTTTAACTTCCATCTATCATCTGCTTAATTAATCGCAAGCAAAGTCCTATTTTCATTTCAGGTGAACAGAACATAAAGGAAATGAACCTTTTTTTTTTTTTCCTTGCCAATGAAAGTACAATGTATTTATAAGGCTTATATGACCGCCCTTACCAAAAAATAATTTTTTAACTGCAATTTGGGTCTCAAGTTCAGGTGACCTTGAGGCAAACCTAATGCTTCTTCCCCTCACTGGCCTCAAGTGAATAATGGCCCTTCAAGCTGTTACCCCAAAAGCTGGAAGATGACCCATTCACATCTCAGTCCTCTGCTCAAGTACCAGTCATGCTCCTGGGATGTTTCATGTTAGGATTCAATGAGAAAGTAACTTGAGGTTTTCATAGGTGTGTTTGGATAACTGCTATTTTAACGATCGAAGCATTGTATCCGGACAGGAGCTAGGGTTTTAAAGGCAACGAGGTATAAAAAATGATGACTACATTGCCCTAATTAAGGCGCCAACTGTTCTAGAAAAAGACTTAACTCTTCCTGATTGCAAAGGGTCCGTGACTATTTAATATTTGTATTTTTTTCATTCAAAAATTTGGGGTCATGAGGTCAGAGCCCTGGGTCCCGGTGCCTGCTTGGCCAGTATTCTGGACAACTGTGGCATTCCCCAATGTCACCTGCCTACATAAATTTCATCTTCATGCCATACGTAAGTTGGACTAGATGTTCAGGGAGGTTGCTCTAAGACTTCAGCTTTATTCAAGGAGTTCTTTTAATTCCCCAGGCTTGAAAACTGCTATCTTCCTTTTAACATTAACGAAGCCTCATTAGCATAACAGCCTAGGAGTTACTGGCTTGGATAATCCAATAAAGAAGCTCATCCAGGAGGCATTTTATCTGGTACAAGAACACAGGGATTGACTTTTCTGTCGTAGGCTTTAGCTTCTAATTGTGTTCTATTTAAATTGGCAGTAAATTTGTTTACCTTCCTTGAGCACACAGCCAAGGAGGGATTATGAGAGGGTACCTCCAAAAAACCTGGAATTGTCTTCTGGGTAATTGTAGTACAGGCTTCCTCCACCAGGTGGGTGTTCTGGGAACCCATGGGTAGCAGCATGCCAACTGGTATCATAGTGAGAGGCTGCGTTCAGCTTCGGTGAAGTATTTTGAAGGCTCTTTCAATGCATTTGCCCATTTCATGATGGGTGAGTTATGAGTGCAGCTGCCCATGCTACCCTGAGTGTTTAGCAGTTTTTAACCCAAAACAGCATGACCCTTGTACCCCACTCTCCTGATTCACTCACTCTACCCCTGAGTGACTTCTCTTGTTCCCCCAAATGAAAAATGTCCTCAGAGGGAAACATTTTGCCCACGTGGAAAGGACGAAACCCAAAAATGGCAGGAGCACTAAAAGGCATCAAAATCAGCAAGTTTATAAACTATTCTAAAGAGTGCGAAGAAAATCTCAAAAGCTATGCTGCATCATGCGGAGAGTACTTTGAAGGTGACTGAAGTTTGAACACACATGCAAGAATAAATATACAACCTTTTATAAATAAATTCTGGGTTTTTTACAGCCTCCCCGCCTCATAGTATAAAGCAGCCCAGAACTTTATTGGGCCATGAGAGGGAAACAGCTTGAAATCCAAATGTTGTCATGGAGAATCTACGTGAAGGCAGTGCAGACACTAATAAGAATGGCAGCATTAAGTTAGCATTCATCTCTGGGCACTCAAAACACAGCCATGTGTATGATTTCATGACAATTCTCTCTCGGCCAAGGATACAGAAAGAAATGTATTCCTCTACCCTGCAAAAGTCTAAGGAGCACTTACTATGTGATAGGCACTGAGTGACACTCCAGGTATAAGTCTAGACAGTAAATACCTTAGCCCTCTCAGATCGTAAAATCTGGTAGACCAGTTAGCCAATGAAAAGGAAACCATGAATATATATGATACAGCATCCAAGGAGAAAGGGAAAGGGGGCCTCTTCAGTTAGAACAGTTGGGGGTGGAGACCTCTTTAAGGCAACACCACTTATGCCGAGACCTGCAGGGTTGGGGGTGCAACCATATACAGAGGTGCCCACAGGCGCTGAGCTCCAAAAGAATGAGTACTGGTGTCCCAGCTGCATATATAGGTGCCGGGTGATGGTCATCCAGACTCCAGAAAGGCAGGCAAGAATGAAGGAAGCCAGATGCAGAAGGACAAATATTCTATGACCCCACTTATATGTGTTACCTAGAACTGACCAACTTGGGGAGGTAGAACGTAGAATGGTGGTTACCAGGGGTTGGGGGAGGAATGAGAAATTAGTGTTTAATGGGGACAAAGCTTCTCTTTGAGCTGATGAAAAAGCTCTGGAGTCCTGGCTGGTGGCTCAGTGGAATAGGCACTGGCCTGCAAACCCAAAGGTCACTGGTTCAATTCCCAGTCAGGGTACATAACCAGGTTGCAAGCCAGGTCTCCAGCCAGGTTCGTACATTGATGTTTCTCTCCCTTTTATTCCTCCATCTCTGCCCTTCTCTCTAAAAAATGAATAAAATCTTTTTAAAAAATTATTTAAAAAAGCTCTGGAAAGAGAGAGAGTGTGGTGATGGTTACACAACATTGTAATATATACCTGATACCACTAAACTACACACTCAAAAATGATGAAAATCATAAAATGTATTATCTATATATCCACATTTTTTTAAAAGAAGTATGGCAAACCATTGGGCATTTTTAATGCACCTAACCAAGCTCCCAGGACCAGTTAGTGAGCCCACCTGCAGGCAGAGACTGCCTAACTAAATATCTTTTCCCAACAAAGGGCAACTATTTGGAGAGGCGGTTACAGCACCAGGAGGCACCTGGCACAGTTTGCTTCTGTTCCACCAAATCGTAGCTTAAAAAACACTTCCTCCATGGGGTCTCCCTGATCAACATGTCTTTGTTGTCTATCAAAAGAATAACATCCCCTCACCCCAGCATGCCCTGCGGTTCTTTCATCTACACGTTTGCCTTCCCATCAGCCCTCTGTCCTTCCACTTCTTCCTCCACCCCACCCAGCTACACTCTAAAGTACGTCTTGCCCTTTGCAGCAACAATTTACATTTTTCAACTACAAAAATGAACCATCTTAAATGTTTAATTCTCTTTAACCATCAATCACAGCAGAATTATGACTTAAATGGGTTCGGCGATCCATTCATTCATTCATTGATACTTCAAGAACGAAATGCCTTTTAAGCAATAGAAATAAAGAAAGTGGGTTGAAAACCACTGACTTCCACAATTTTATTCAGTGCTGTGAGTTTGATTTTCTATTACAGTTTACCTTTCCAATTTTATCCAGGACAATGCTTTCTCCTCAGCCAAAGACGAAATTTTCTATGAACCACGGATATATAATAGTTATCTATTTCTCCATTTATAGGACTCATCATTTTAGAAGGTCAAGGTAAATGCATCAGGCCAGAGGTTTTTTTTAAGATCTCTTTTCCTGATGAAGGTAAAGATGGATATAGTTCTCTATGAGAAGACAAATGCCCCCCAGGGAGGCATTTCAAGCCTGCTGAGAGCCCCAGGCAAGGCAGAGAGGGAACTGGGCTGGAGAGGGTGGGCCCCAATGTGCAGCGTCTGGAATGCAGGGAGGGGAAGCCCTGGTGAGTCAGGTCCTGCCAACCTGGCCTGGGAACACAACAGCACATTTGCTCCAAATGGGAACAGAATCACTCATTCAACACATGGACTGGGCATCTTCTCTCTGACAGGATCCGCACCTCTCATGATGCAAAGCAGGTGCACTCAAAACTGGATGGAGGTGTAAACTCAAAATTTTAGAACTATCACCAGCCTGCTCCTCTCTCCACCCAGGCAGAAGATGTGAGCGGCGCACCCTTCTTGCTGGAGTTCCACAGCAGAGGCTCCCATGAACTCAGGTCCACCCCAAGCCAGCGCTCGGCAGACAGCAGATGGGGGGAAGCTGGAGCCCCACCATTCTCCAGAGCTCCCGTGAAAGTGCAGGCCCGGGAGCGCCCAAAGAAAGCAGCCAGGATCCAGCTTCTGTGTGAGGAAACTCGAGGGAGGATGTGCGTTTCATCCAGTCCTTCCCCAGAAGCCTCAACAAAGCCTTCCCCAAAGCACAGAATCATGATCTTACCAATTCCCAAAAGCCATTTACAAGAGGCTCTGAGAGGAGAAGCAGGAAAGAGAAGGAGGAAAGAAGGAAGGAAACTGAATCTGACTTTGCCTAAGGGGAAAAAAAACCCCAAAACACAGAGCCCTTGTTCTTCCCTTTGGGCAACCAACCAACCGACCAACCAACCGACCAACCGACCATGGGTCACTTATTTGGTGACCAAACTCTGAACGTTAATTCAATGCCTGAAAGGCATAATAACACAATCCCGAGGATTGTTTTTCTGTATTTTTAAACTGCCCGTGTGCCTGGCTACCCACAGCTGAACAAGAACAAGGGAAAGATCTTCCTGAAATGAAAACAAGAGAGTTCAGGGTGGTGGGAGCCGGTGCCCGTTTGAGGGTTCACCAGGGTCACAGGGAGAAAAGGGCAACTACCTGGCGCAAGGCAGTTTGGTACCAATGCAATCATTTCTGGCTAGCTTCCAGTGCTAAGGTTAAAAAGCAATATTACAAGGCTTCTATGATGACAGCCTACTGGGAGACATTTGTTGAAAATTGCTATGCCTATCATTTAGTCAGCAAAAAAAAAACCCCACAGTACTAGTTATGCTCGAAGTCTGTTGAGTGTGCATCTATAAATGATTCAAATTGTAAGCACATAAAGACCCCATACAGGTAGATGTAATCACCGTAAAAGCCTGGAGCCTCAGCTCTGTTCTTTTACATTGATAGGCCGTATAAATTTTCACCATGTGTTGCCAAATAAGAGGCATAATTATCAGGGAAGTCGATTCTGCGTTTCAAATTCAACTTTCAAAAATGAAATCGGAATGACTTTATTGGCACAAAGCAATAAACTTTTCAGAAGCTACATCAGGCCAGACTGACATCCTACACCATACAGCATCCTACAACCTGACTTCATTTAACTATACCTCTGCCCCCTGCCGGAAGAGCTACCTTGCTCATTGACAGGGGAAAATTACCAGGTTTTACTAGACTGTCTCCTCAAGTCTCCAAATAGTTGAAAATATTTTAAAGTGAGGTAAAGCGTTTCAAAGGAAAATAAAGGACTGCTCCTTCAGGGCAGTGTGAACAAAGCCAAGTTTGTTTGCAGTTAACAGGAGGTGAGGTGTTGCCTGGCTAATGGTGCAGAGTCCGAAGAAACCTGTTCTTTTGTTCCTCTCCAGGATGTAGGGAGTAATTTCATTTCTCAATTATTTGGGGTTTTGTGCCTATACTGATATAAAAGTCCTTGCTTTGCCTGGGCACCTCCATTCTTCATCCCAGTGGGCCAGGGTGTCTTTCTTCATGCAAACAAATGCATCCACATTCCCATCAGGGACTGGGAGTTGGGGTTTGCAGGTGGGGTGTCTTGAGGCTGTGAAAGGAGCTGGGGAAGACCTCTGATTGCACACCTGCCCTGGGTCCCCCCAGTGTTAGGGCAGACCTGTCCTCAGTGCCACCAGTAGCCTTGGAAAACTCATCTGAGGTGACTCATCCCCCAAAGAGCCACACTCCAGTGGTCACTTCAAATAAGGTCAACACCATGGTCTAGAGGGCGAGTGAATCATCCACAGCTGATTTCATAGAGCCCAGCTGTACCATCCGAGACTTTGAAGAAGTCACCTGGCTCCCCTTCTTCCCAGAGGCAATCCCCTGACAAAGCTAACAAGCTCTCATCCATCCCACCCCAGCCTGGGACCACCCTCTCGGAACGTAGCTCAGAAACACACAGGAAACTCCACACGAGTGTGGCTGCATCCCTCTTGGTGCTGCAGATCCAGACTGGGCCACCCAGCAAGCACCAAGGACAGACCATGAATTACAGCAGGAATGAGAGATGCTTTCCCCTCCTTCCCAACCAAGCCTGAGGGATACAAGGCAGTCCCAGGAGAGGGCTGAAAGTGAGTTTCTATCTTTATGCTTCCTTTTCAGTGGCCAAGCGAAGGCAGAAATACCTGGCATCTAGGAATCTAATCCCTATACCCTTTTTACCACTCCACCCTCTCATTTCTCCCCCACTTCCCTACACACACACACACACACACACACACTCACACACCCGGCCAACCCCCATGACAAACAGCTGCTCTTTGATCACGCTGGGAGACCAGATTCAGCAGGCCAATTTTCAGAAGTTACTAAAGTGACCTGGAAAACATGGAAGCCAAGGAGCCTCCAGATTATGAAATAAAAATAGATTTTTTTTTTTAATCGAGGCATTTTAAGAGCAATTATGTTACTGCAGTCATAACAGCCACTTGGGCAAACAGCAGGTTTCGAAAGTACAAAGGACTCCTGCCACCTCCACACCTCCTCCGGGGCTATTAAAGTTTGGGGAGGGGAAGGATGCAGAAAGAATGTTTAAGACTTTGGGGCTTTTTAAGTTGATTCTTAAAAATCTATTAATATATTCTTTACCACTGAAAGGAAAATAAAATCAAACACACTTTGGGGAGATGAAGTGAATAGACTACACATTGGAGATGAAGGGGAAAGGGTTTCTTCGAGTCCCAAGTTCACGGAAATGTCACCAATTTCTTACCATCAATCATGTCTGTTTTCTATTTTCTGCCGTAGCCGGAGAAGGGACCGGTCTCCAATGAGACACAAAGCCTGCTTTTGTTGGGAAAACACTGCGCAGAGCTACCTAAGAAGATAGTTGGAGGGGTGCAGGGAATCCCGCAGCCAACCCCAGCAAGGGTGCTCTGGCTCTTGGACTTGCTTTTCAGTTGCCACTTCCCACCTCTGCTCCATTTATCACAGTCCACAATCTATCAAAAGGAAGCTCATTATAAAACCTTACATGAGGAACTTTAGGATGGCCAGTGAGCTTCTAATAGCGTGCTGTTCCTGGACCCGATGGAGAGGCAGAAAGTCATTGCTAAATGTTCCTGTGCATTTGTTTTACTACTTACAAACTGGGTCTATTGGGTAAATCAATGTCGCCAAAGTTAACTGATAAATAAGAATGGAATACCTAAAAATAACCACATGAATTCTTTCTCACCGGGAAATCAAAACCCATTTCCAAGGCGTCATTCTGGACTCAGCTCACCTTTCTGGGTCACATTTAACCTAACCCCTCTGCAGATGCACCCTGTAGATGTTCTGTGTGCTCTCACTTATCCTGAAGAAATCAAAAGGGAGTTTGGAAGGTTAATTAAAATTTCTGCTATAGCTTTTATCGGTATCTACCTAAGTACACAATATTTAGCTGGATCAAGGGCTGAGCGTCTGAATAA
The DNA here is from genome assembly GCA_004026585.1 of Noctilio leporinus. Classification (NCBI taxonomy): domain Eukaryota; kingdom Metazoa; phylum Chordata; class Mammalia; order Chiroptera; family Noctilionidae; genus Noctilio; species Noctilio leporinus. Next base: position 52,856 of record PVIW01001973.1, on the reverse strand, counting down.
TTGAGTATTCTGGTTGATAGAGAATTACCCTATAGGTAACTAGAACAGAAACAAAACCACTGAGAAAGATATTTTTATGATTTAACCGTTAACCTCTTGATTCACACATAGCAAGGCATCAATAATTGTTTGCTCTCCAGGGCTGAATTAAGAAGACAGTTCAGCATTTAGGAGCACCAGGTAGGCTTATTTCATCACTCTATCAGTATCTTCATCTTAATTCCCTAAACAAATAAAGAACCATTTCTGAAACTTCTGATTCATTACAGCTTCTGACCAAATACCTGCTACGGAGACACAGGAAAACAGGGGTCAGCAAACTCATCCTGTAATGAGCCAGATAATAAATGTTTTCAGTTTGCAGACCGCACAGTCTTTGTAGAAGCCATTCAACCCTGCCACTGTGGTGCAAAAGGAGCCATAAACAATATTTCAATGCATGGTTGTGGCTCTGTTCCAAAAGAACTTTATTTACAAAAATAGGCAGGCCCCAGTTTGTCAACCTCTGTAGTGGGGAGAACATAGGAAAACAACTCTGCGAACCCTAAACTTAACCCCAACCCTAACCCTCATGCCACATCCTATCTCTGACCCAGGTCAGCAGTGCCATGCCTGACGACTTGCTTACTTTATTTAGTAAAATGAACTGTGAACTTTAGCTTGCTTCCAAAAGCCAGATTCATCCTCATATAAATAAGACACGCACTAGGAGAGAATATTAGAAAGCCTACTGTTGTTCTCCTTTAAGAACAAAAGCAGATTTATTTATTTACAAAAAAAAAAAAAGTTGGGGCTAAGGGGAATACAAGTTTTGCACAGAAGTACTCCAAAGGGAACTCCCTTTGGTTAAAAAGTGCAGTAAATCCGTCCCTGGGTACTGAAGCTGAAGCCGCACAGTGCTGTGATGCATACGAGCTACAGCAGTCATGCTACACATCCAAACGTACTTCATAAACAACTGACATTATGTACATGACTTATAAAAGAATGAGTTAAAATTGTGTGTGTGTATGCGAGAGAGAGGGAGAAAGAGAGAGAGGTTGGTGGTGGATGGCACTAGGGTGGACTAGTAAAAAAAACAGAAAAACAGGTACAAAACAGTTCCATGGAAGCCAAAAGGGATGACTAATTTGAACTCGTTTAGGATGAGAACTAGAGGACAGAGTAAAAGTAAGGATTCGTCAGGAATCAAATCTGCAAGATGACCAACCCCAAAGCCAAACTACAGGTACCAGATAAAACTAATGATTGCTTCCGGGTATGCTCCAGGAAGCAGGAAGAAAAATCAAATTCAGTTCTTTTTCCTTTTGTGGGGGGAGGCAATGAGCAGGGACCCTGAGGGCTACAATCCAGCTAAGCAGGAAGCCCTCTGGTCGTGGACACACACCCATCCGGTGGAGGTGCAGACAGCACCCAGTTCCCTCCTCCCAGGTCAGGCCCCCAGAGGCTGCCCTCTCAGCTGTGCACCGTGCCACCCGCTGCCTGTCTCCTTGCCAGCATGACCTTCCTCCCCCTGGGGCAGGCTGCTCACCAAGACCCCGGGGAAGGTCCTAACTCCCATTTATAAAGTATAAATACTGTGCTAGGATATTTTTCAGGATGGTAGGGGAATGCATTACAAAATAAATTGTAACAATACTAAAAATAACTCTCTGAAAATAACAACAAAGCTGCTGCAATGTGGTAGAATAAACTTGAACTTGAGGACACAAAGGGCTGCGTTTGAATCCGGGATCTTCCAAATATGGGACTTCAGGCAAGTTGAGAAACTCCTCTGGGTGTCAGAGACCAAGATCACAATTCCTATCTCACGTTGTTCGTTAACTTGGCAAAAAACGTATTGAGCACTTACACTGTACCTGGAGCTGTTCTGCGCACTGGATGTAGGGAAGAGAAACACAGCAAGATCCCTGCATTCAAGTGGTTTATATTCATTTCTTAGAGATGCTCAACTAATTACCACAAGCTTAGTGGATTAAATATTTTTAAATGTATTTTCTCACAGTTCTGGAGATCAAAAGGTTATAATTAAACTGTTGGTAAGTTTAAACTGTTGGATTCCTTCTAAAGCATCCCGGAAAGAATCTTCCTTTGCCTCTTCCAGGTCCCCGTGGCTTCAGGCATTCCTTGGCTTGTGGCAGCATCCAATTGCTGCCTCCATGTTTGTGTGGCCTCCTCTCTGGGTCTCTCTGGGTCCTCTCCTCTTCTTATAGGGACAACTAGCCATTGAATTCAGGACCCACCCTAAATCTAGGATGATTTCCTTTCAAGACCGTAAACTATTTTTAAACATGGTCACATTCTGAGGTTCCAGGGGACATGGATTCTACCTATTACCCATCTTGTACACGCGCTGTTAAGAAATGAAATAAGGAAATGGAGGATGGTGTCTAGGGGTGTGAAACTTGAGTGAGGATGGCCAGGGAAGGTGGCTCTGAGAAGGTGACTGGCTAAACAAAGAGTGGCCTGCTATAGGAGGAATGTTCCAAGGCCCTGGGGGAGCTCAGGTGACAAGCTGAAAGGTCCAAATGAAAGCCTGAGGAGGTGACTGAGAGAGGCAAGACCAGGGCATGCCTGGGGCCAGATCACCCGAGCTGATGTGAGAACTGCATGTGGAAAAAGATCTCAAGAACTAGCATGCATGACCTCCTTTTCTCCAGGGCGCCAAAGGCTGAACTTGTAATCCGCCCACCAAAGAGAGTGGGTGGTCCAAGCTCAAGAAGCCCCAAACCACAGTAGGCCTCTCCTTAGAGAGTGCATGAATTTAGATGCCTCTCCCTACCCTCCCCTCACAGTGCAGGTGGTTTCCTGATGCAGGATATTAACTTTCAGCAGCTGGAGGTCTCTAACCTCCTCGCAGGCCTAAAAGGTTTCCTCCAGTCGGTCTGGATAAGCCTCAGATAAGGAGCTGAACTTTTGTGGGCTTAGGAGAACTGCACCTCCAATCCTTCAGAGATTCCCTCATCTCCAACCTTAATCCGTCTCCAATAAAACGCGGTTTCCCACCATGGCTGTTTAACAGGGAAACAGAACAGCTTTGCCTGCTCTGCAAAGCCTCCTCTGTACCCTTGGTCCCTGGATTTAATTTCTGAGATTTACATTTTAATTCTTTAAGATATTCAGGAGATAAACGGATACAGAGGCCTGTGGTTGCAGCATGCAGCCCTTTCCAGGAAAACCTACTTGACTTTTTTCTTGTCCCAAGCCTTTGTGTCTTCCTCTTACTGAATTTAAAGTGATTTCCTTCTCCACTCTCCTCAGGACTTCCTATCGTTCAGCCCCTGGCTCTCTTTTCTACCCCAGTCCTCCCATAATGCCCTCTCCTCATTTGGGGACCCCTCAGATTGGCTGGCTGGTCAGCTGTCATGGTGCCCCCCAATTAAAGTCCCCTCTTACCCTCAGCACATGACCTTATTCACCCTTCATCCATCAACCTGTTCTTGTTGCTTGGATGCATTTCAAAATAAATTACAGACTTCAGTGCACTCGCCCCTAAATACTTCAGTGTGCACCTCATTAACCAGGGTTCAATATTTGTCTATAGATTTTGTCTTTTCAGTTAAAATTTACATGAGTGAAAAGCACAAATCGTGAGTGTATATGCTCTGAATGTTAAATGCACACACCTGTACAGGCCACACCCTGGCCAAGAAGGAACATTACCATCAGCCAGAAAGTTGCCCCTCGCCTCTTCCATGTTGGTCTCTGCTCCTGTTTCCCCCGAGGCTACCAACACGCCGAGAGTTGTCCATCCCAGATTAGTTTTAAGACTTTTATAGAAATGAAATCATACAGGGCATCCTCAGTAACATAATGTTTCTGAGGTTCATCCATGTTGTTGTGCGTATCCACGTTTTCTCCTTGTTATTTTTGAGTAGCCTTCCATTCCATGTGAGTACTAAACATGTTGGTCCTATACACAGGAGACTGGGCTGTTCCCAGCTTTAGGCTGTTGTAAATGAAGCTGCTATGAAGACTTGGACATGGGTTTTTTGGTTGAACATAGGCTTCCATTTCTCTGGGCTGGCTGGGACCTCCTGCCTGATCATGGCACTGTCTATCCTGACCCACTGGCAGGCCCACCTCAGTCTCCATCCCTCCAAGATGCCTTGTGTGGGGTGATCATTTAGAGTTCAAACTTAAGTTGAATTGCTTGGGCCTGAACTCAGTCTTGGTCTTTCATTAGCTGGGGAGACCTTCTTTCTGTGAAGTAAAACTTTAGCTTTCCAAATCGATTTCACCATCTGAACAATGAGGTGGGAAATGGGGAGAAAGATGAGTATGTGAACCTCATAGGATTATTCTGGGGGAAAAGTAAGTTCATGCATGCACCTGGCACATGCTAAGTAGGGAGAGGCCCTCTTTACCCTCCACCACCCAACATGCATCACAGTATTACTGTGTACACGATTCTTGCTCTCTCTCTGCTCAGAAAGCTATAATGGCTTTCTTGGCCTTCCTGCAACAAGTTTAAGCGTTGCCGCCTACATTTTAAAATAACCAAGACCACCATTGCTCTATCTAAAATATCAAGGTAGATTTTTTTTTTTTTAATGGACTTAAATTTCATCAACTCAGAGGCATAACATTCACTGTCCTGATCAGGAATGCCGGTTGGTCACCCTTGAGTAGCAAAAGGAGTAATAAAAAATAAAATGAGTAAGAAAAAAATGGGAAAACTCAATAACCAATACTATTCATTTGGTAGATAAAATCTTTTCAATCAAATGAAGAGTGTTGGGGGTCACAAGGAAGTAAAGAGGCTGGGGACAACTGGCAGGTTGTGAAGGCTTGGTAGCTGGCCCCATCTAATCCCAACACCAAGCCTATGAAGTTCATGGCCTTCAGATATCCCATAAACACACTGCATCTTTGTCACCACCTCCATTCAGACAGGCCTTCCCCACTGGACCCACTCACAGGCCCTCTGCTTCCTTCAAAACCATCCCCAGCAGCAACCTGCCAGCAGCACATCCCCTTTCCCAGGGACCCCTGCTCTCTGTGCTTTTCCTCCAGCACTGGGCGAGGACAGCCACCACTGACCCACAGGCTGACTAGCTGTAGGTCTCCAGTGAAATCGGCAGCTCTTGAAAAGTAAGTACAATCTCTGCTAATGCTCCATACTCTTGGTCATGCCTTGTATAAACCTGAGCGGCTAAATATTTGCTGACTCATTCTAGGTCCAAATACTGTCCCCTCAAAAAAAAAAAAAAAAAAAAAAAAAAAAAGTGGTGGTGAAGGCACAAAATGCAAAAAGATTTTGGGACTCAAGGCTAGAAAATGACTTGGCTTGGTTATCAACATGACCATCTATGATGCTACCAGCTTCATGTCCCAACTTTGTTACAGAACTTAAGACTGTCAAACATAAAAGCAGCATGTATGTGTCTTCATATGTGTGTGCGCATCCACACACACCAGCCATGCACAAAATGTTCATTCCTTTGAGCCTTATTTTATTTTATTTTCACTTTCAGTCACTGAACATCTAGTGCATACCTACTATGAACTAAGCACTACACTCGGTGCTAAAGATTCAAAATAAAAGACAAGATTCCTTCTTTCCTGGACTCAGCGCCGTGTGGTAAGATAGGAGATGAAATAGATCATTATAACAATGCAGGAGAAGTCCTGACGGAAGTGTGAGAAGCTGGTGGGCACCTCGGGAGTGGACCGCAGGATTCCCCACCCAGCTGGGCGAGAGCAAACTGGGATGGCCCATCAGAGAGGACTTAGGCTGAGTTTGGAAAAGTAAGCAGGAGCAGAGACAAATCAACTAGGGGAACTGGACAGCACTTTCTCAGTGATTTCCAGGTAAGATGGTGTCCCAATGGTTGTGAATATTTTAGTAACAAGACATGAGAGGACCATGTGAAAAATGAGAGTCTGCTTCTCATAGAACCCATCACTGGGCCAGCCACCACGATGGCAGAACCTGGGTACCTTCCTGATGGGGAAGAGGGGTACAGAAGAGGACAATGGTTGCTGAAAAGAGGAGAAAATATTCCCAATGGAGCAATCAACAGATCCAAAGGCACCAAGGTACAGGTGAACATCTGGAAGAATAGAGATCAATCTACTGGGCCTTATGGGGGTGAACAGGATATGATGGGGAGGAATGCCAGAAATGATGGGTGGGCATGGTATGAAGGGGTCTGGCCTGGTGTCCCCTAGAAGAAGCTGCTTGTCAGTGAGTGCCCACTTCCAGCCATCATCCTGGAAATATGCCATCAAAACAACTGTCAAGTCTAAAGAACACATTTCCATCAACTCCCAAATGTTTCCCAAGACACTGCTTCATCTACCAACAAAACATGTGAACGAATCAACTACAATTGTTTGTAAGATTCTGTGGCTTCCAGCAAGCCAGGCTCCAAAAACAATAGTGGTGGAGCTCCCTGACATCACAGGGTTCAAGGGCCCCCACTCCCTGACTGTTGGCCTGGAGGGGGCCAGGTGTACCAGAGGTACCAGAGGACATTGGCAAATGGGCACCAGCTGTCTCCACAGGCATCCCCATCAGCCAGCTAATGAATGTAGCCACCATAGGCAGACCTCCCAGGGAGAACATCCTCTCTACCTAGCGGGGACAATGACCAGCCCAGGCCCCTGGGGCAGGATGCCAGAGAGAAGAAGCAGGGGAATGGGGAGGAAATTGGCTGGTGGTACCAACCCAAATAGATCAGCATGCTCAACTCACCATACACCCTTCTGCCCAAGCAAGAAATAGCCTCATAATCGGTCCCCAGGACAAATGTGGCAACTTTAAGCATGGGTCTATCTGGGACCCCAGTGAGCAGCAGTCTACTTAAGGAAGGTTCAAGGGGCTTTCAGCACTCAACAGTAGGAAGCTAATAAGCAGATCAGTGGTTGTGTCCCTGGCCTGCCCAGGCTACAAGAGGAAGTGCAAATGTCTTAGCTCAGAAACCAGGCACTAGGCAATCAGCTTCTGTTCTAGATAAAGGAAACCCACTTGGAAGTTTTTGGAGCTAGAACTGGCTGAGAAGTCACAAGAGCAAGCCTGAGTCTGGTGTGTAAGCAGGAGGACACTGTGATGGACTGAATGTTTGTGTTCCCTCCAAGTTCATGCATTGAAATCCTTACTACCAAGATGATGACATTAGGAGGTGGGACCTCTGAAGGTGGTCCAATCAGGACACTAGAGCCTTCCTGAATGGGATTGGTGCCCTTCTAAACACAACCCTAGAGAGCTCTGTGCCCCCTTCCACCACGTGATCACACAAGAAGACAGCCATCTATGAACCTGGAAGCTGGCTCTCAGCAGACACTATCTTGATCTAAGACTTCCAGCCTCTAGATCCATGAGAAATAAATGTTTTTTGAGCCTTCACAGTTTATGGTGTTTTGTTACAGCAGACCAAACTATAACAAAAGTACCCAGTGAACCCACCCTTGTGCACCTGGACGGTCACATTAGGACTTTTGGGAACCATCAAGGACCTGTGACTATGTCACACCAGGGGTAGCTAAAAGCTCTTCTTTAGGAGTTGGGTAAGCATATTGTTGTACCTGAAGTCACATTATGTAGGTTCAAAAGTCAGGCTCAGTTGTCTCATTCTGGGAATGGGAATGTACAGAGAAGCAAGGGGTAGAACTTAGAATGATCCACACAATAACAGATAAGAACTCACTCTTAATATAGGTATACTTGGTTACATATAGAAATAGTTTTGAATGTGCATATATACACAAGTATAGGTCTTTTCTCTGACAGCTGAGAGGACTTGACAGAAAAGACACTCAGGTAGCAACAACCACATCTAGCACTTAGATCTTGGTTTCTGATATTATTGTCCAATTCTGGAGAAATGCATGAATCTAGGACAAAGGTGGGTAATATACAAGAAGACCCTGTATCATCTTGTAGAAGCAGTAAGTACTGCAAAAGTGCTTTAAAAAGAAGTAACTGAGGCATAAGGAGCCAACAGAAATTGCTGATGGCCAAAACTGGAAAAGAGCTCCTAGTAGCCAAAGCAAGAAAATAAATAAAATTGTATTGCATTATAACCCAATGTATACAGTAAATATCCACAAGTCCATGTTGATCTAAGTAAATGATTGAATACAGTAATAAATGAGGAATGAGTACCAATGGCCCACAAGGAAGACTAATTTATGCACATATTATTCCCTCAATGGTCCGAACCATAACTCCTCACTCCTTCAGTGTGAGCTTTGCATAGATTTCCTCCAAAGAGCGCAAGAGGATAAGGAACTTGGCAGTGGAAAAACGTGGCAAACCCTACTTCAGCTGAGTGGTGAAGGTCAACATCAATCATTATAGGTCATGCTCATCAAAGGGACCATTGATAGAATGTGATGCAAAGGGCTCTTTACCTCAAAGATCTTCCCCCAAACCCATAACTTCAGTCTAAAGGGGCATCCTACAATATGTTTCTCAAAATACTTATATTCCTCAGAACTTTCAAGATAGTCAAAACAAGGGAAGTCTTAGAACTGTCACAGCCAAGAGGAGCCTAAAGAAACATGACAACAAAATGTAACGTGGTATCCTGGATGGGATCCCAGGAGAGGAAAAAGGACTTTACGTAAAAACTAAAGGAACCTGAATAAGCTGGGGACTTTAGTTAATAATTATGGATCAATGTCAGGGTCATTGATTGCAACAAATGTAGCATACTAATGTCAGATTAATAATAGAGGAAACAGGGTGTGTGGTACATGGAAATTCTCTGTATTATCTTCATAATAGTTTCTGAAAATCTAAAACTGTTCTGTAGGGCAAAGTCTCTTTAATTTTCAAAACTCCTGGCTCTACCATTTACTTGTTAGTTATGTAACCCCCATTCCTCTGTAATGGGATTACTGGTTATAACCACCGCTAAAATGTGGGGACAGATTCAGTGAGAAACGTGTGTACTGTACCTGTCCCAATGCCTGGAACATAGGAGGTATAAAAATGATGTTATCATTATCATCTCAATTAAATAAAATTTTAAAATGACACACCGTTCTTCTTATTAGCAACTATCTCAGCAAAAGAATCTTAAAGTTCTCTGCTTTACTGATCCTTCCATTTTGAAAGTCAAATACTGGGAGGAAAGGCTCTGAAACTTCATCCCAAACTTCTGTTCTGGGATGGGAGTGGGTACATAGTGAACACGTGACAAGAAGCCCACCTCAGGTCACCTGGCCCAGGACCAGTGGCCCTGCACGGCCCGCACCAAATATGAGAAAGCACTGCAGAGAATGTGATTATTTAAATGTGGTTATCGGCTTCCTCATACATCACATGCGCTAGCAAAGTGAATCTGTGGAAAATTAAATGGTAATGTTGCTCAGTTTGTGCTAGAAAGATGGATGCTTTTCCTACATGACTCAGAAAATTCTTCTGATTCTAGACCAAAAGGTGGAGGACATACATTCGCAGTGGGTATAAGTAGGCAGGAAATGCGGTCAGGGAGCCGACCACTCACCACCATGAAAATGGAAACCCGTTTTTCTCATTTGCTGGTTAACATCATAGGACAACTTGGATATTTTTTTAAACCTGGAAATGGTAACAATAGATTTAATTTATTCCCGCAAATCCCCCCTCTCATGAAGAAAACAATATTTTATAGCGTAGAACATTACCAGAGGGACCATAACTCATGGCTAAAGAGTCCACGTTTCATAATAGATGGGCTTTCAGAAGGGGTTGGGAAAACCTACGCTCCAGCCCAGCCATTCAACTGATAAGGCTGAAATACACAGAAGAGTGTAAGGACGTTATGAATGGCCTGGTCCCTGTCACCACAAGCCCACCCCAACAATTAACAGGCTTGGCTGGGCTGCCAGAAAGCAAACCGTGATTGATTTTTCCGCTCAAGTTCGTAAAAGCAGTGCCCTCCGTTGTGAGCACTGTGAAGTCCACGTGGGAAAGCACCGGTGCTTCAAAATGGCCAAGCGAGTCAGTTACACTTTGGAAACGGCAATTCTTTCCCCTTAATTCTCAGCCACCAGGGAAACCTCTCTTTCACCCAAGTTCTCTAGACGACCACCAAAACCTGTAGCCTGGGCTACTTCTGTACATGCGAAAGGCAAATCCATAACACAGAGCCCGGACAGGACTCTAAGGGGCATCAGGGATCTCCCCGACTCTCTGATTGTGCAGATGAGAAAACTCAGGTGACGGAGAAGCTACTGGTCCAAGTTCCCAACCCCATCGGGAGCCAAACTGGGGTCTCCTAACATATGAACATGCATCCATATTACTAGGTCATACATATGATACACACATGTGGAGAAAAGCGGCTATTTAAAATCCAAAGATGCACATAGGAATCTCTTAATGAGGCTCTTGATGAGCATTACTTGCTCATCATGAGTCATGAGCACAGGACTCCCACAGGCAAAGCTCGGAAAGTGTGGCCCTCAGCCGAGGTGAGCTGCTGGGAATGGGGCGCCCACTGGGTCCCACAGCACTGCAGTGACCCACCAAGGGGAGCAGTTAGGGGCTGTGGGCGGGGCCCCCGGTCAGCTGGCTAGAGCCTGCTCAGCGCCCTGTTCTCGTCCTGGTTTAACTTCTCACACACTCTTCTTGTTGCGTTTTCTCAGCAGCCAACTTGGTGATTTGTAGTGCCATTAAGACCAGCCCACTGTTCTGCTTAAACCCACCACCGGCTTCCTTCCACCAGCTCCAGCAACATGGCTTCCTTTGGGTCCTGGTACGATGGGTGTTCTGCCCAACAGGCTCCTCCCTTGCCAGTTCCCCTGCTATTTCCCCATGTCCTCCAATAACTGGTCCTTCCTGTCATTCTCTGGCACCCCATCTAAAGGGGCCCTCCTGGCCACCCACACACCACCCAGCAGTACCTTCTTCACTGCAGGTAACCCTGTAGAATTAACTAATCTGCATGCTCCGCACCAACGGGCCCCAAGCTAGAATTCTATGACAACAGGGCCTCTGCTGTCTTGTCCACTCCCTTATCTTCAAGGTCCAGAAAGTGCCTGGCACTGTTACCGCTTGCGAAAGAAATGCTGCGCTCCACAGGTATCAAAAGTTACTCGAGCTGGAAGAAAAGCCCCTCCAGGAGCGAGATCCCAGGTCCAGGTGGGAGCGGAGGAGAAGCTACGCCTCTGCGGGCTGAGTTTACGAGGGAGTTTATGCTCCGCGCACAGCGCGCGGAGCGGAGAATGAACTTGGCGGTGAAGGCTTTAGGCTGTGCCCAGGTACACTTTGCAACACCCTGCTGAGTGGTACCGCTTGATTTCCAGGCCGCTTGCTCAGTTTCTGTTGGATTTCAGAATCGAGGTTGAGCTCGTGAAAGAGCATTCGAAAGGTGCTTCAGTAACTTCAAATGAGGCGTGAGCGTGGCCTTGACTTCATGGTTAAAGGATCGGTGTAAGTGCTCCACCACTCGAGATTCCAGATCCGTGTGCCCGCAGGACATGTTCAATTGCGTTGGAGTAGTGAAGAGGGATTCTATAGCGCTTCGGAGTTTCTGAGAGCCAACGCAGGCTCCGAGCTCTGTGGACAATCTGGAATGTGCGTCAAGAAAGGCTGCTTGAAAACACGGCCCTGGGGCCCTGGAATTTATACGTATGAAAGGCCCAGCTGGGGACCCCCTGTCCTTGACAGTCCTCAAGCCCTCGGTCTAACAAGTGGCATTTACAGATGAAAGAACCAAAATAAAGCTATTAAAGGCACAGGAGGTCCCCTGTGCACATCTCACAGATGCAGCAGAGAAAGGCCCAGCGGTGGCTGCTGCACTGTCCCGGACTACATACCAAGCTTGATCTGCAATGAAATAAAGAGGAATGTAATCCAGAGGAAGTAACTTTGGTTTCCTCTGAGGACGTCCGATGTTGTCCACTTGCAAGCCTGCGCCCCTCTTCTCCTGCCATGGTGCCTAGCAGCCCAAAGGCGCACAGACTCCTGGGCCAAGAGACCCCACTCGCTAGCTCACTACCAGACCTGCACACTCACTAGCAGCCTCCCTGCAAATGCATCCAAAGCAATGGGTGCCCATGATGGTCAGGAGCCAAACCCGCTCGGAACTGCCCCGTGTGTGTGGGCTTCCATCCATGTGAAGCCATCTACTTTTCTGATTATTTCTAGCACAATTCACAGCCCCCAGGCTTCAAGGGAATGGCACAATTCTGCCACAGAATTTCCACCCCAGGAGGTATTGTACAGTCACGTTTGAAATTCTGGCTGTAAGACAGAGAATCTGTTGTCTTGGTCCGACGCAACCATCCCCGGTACATTTTTACTGTCACATTTTACTGAGCATTAATTTCACAGGAAGAATGGCCAGAAGCAAAGGTAAGGAGGAGGCACCAGCTGGCAAGTTCTTGGCCGTCATTTGAAGAATGTGTCTGCATACGAAATGGTCCTCCAAGGCTGGTGCCACGTAAATAATTCACAAAAGTCAGCTCAGTTCTCCCCGTTTGAAATCCTAGCAATATCTTATAAGGGAACTGCCACCCACCACTGTGCAGGGCCATGGGGAGCCAGCAGCTTCCGTCTCTGCAAGATGCCATTAAGTCTCGCTAGCCAGTGATTTGCAGATGATTATAACATTTGTTCTGCATATCACTGTTACTGACAAGCAAATGCCATCCATCAAACAGCATGACTGATGTACAAAGGAGGCAAACCTGACACCTCCGGTCTGATGGGCCATTTCTTACCCTGATGACAACAACCAGGAACACTCACGGGCCCGAAAAGACTTTCCAAATGCAAACGTTTTGCGCCTCACAAGGAGAAACACCATCCAGCATTGGATAGTACTTGCAGTCTAGCTCACAGAAAACAACAACAACAAAACAACAAAAACCCATTCCCATCCCAGAGCACCCCACAGGACCCCAACCTGTCGAGGAAGAAAACGGACCGCAGCCAGGGGCTCCAATGGCAACCCTTTCCATTCCATGAGCGGGTGCAGTTCCTTCTCAATTTTGCTCATGTCTTCTTAGTCTCTAGCCAAATGGAACTTATTACTTAAAGCTTGTTGGGATTTATGAATTATTTATAAACGTAGGCCTATGACTCCAGACTCTTAAAAGACAACTCGACAGTCCCCTCACTCTTAACATCCACAACTGTGCTTTTATGAGGGAGAGTCGGCAGACATTCTCTATAACTCATGCTGTCGGTGGGGTGTGAAATAATAGTTATGAAAATAGCAAGCTTTTAAGATTATTTAGAAGATATTTATGGAATGCCTGGGTGTATTTTTAAACTGGTCTCTACTTCTGAGCCAGGCTTGGATTCAAGAAAGATGTAGCAGACTGCGTTAAACACATTTCCGGCTTGAATACAAATAGTTATTCCTTGCCACTTTGCCCACTAGCTTCAGGTTGTGGCTTAAAAGAAAAGGTGGGGGGAGTGGGGAAGAGGCTGTACCTCTTTCACATATTCTAGCAGGTTCAACAAGGCCATATCTGTGGGTCTCCCAGAGCACGGTGGCCGTGCATCCTAAGTGGGGACTAAGACATGTACTAGAAGGTGCAGCTGGGGAGTGAGCTTTCAGCCACCTTGCTCCTCAGCACATATGACCTTGGCAGGCAAAACATCTAAGACACTGCTCACCCCTGCCTGGCCCTGTTGCTATTGCAGGCTCAGTTGGAGGGGCACCCAGGTTGAAGGGCACAAAGCAGCCCCAGCTATCATTTTGCCCATGGCTTCAGGACAGTGACATGTCTGTGTGGCAAAATAGAACACCCATGCGTAGCTGGTATATGGAGCTCTGACCAAGCTTCAGCTGGTCCTGATGCAGAAGCCCTGGGGGACGGGGCTCCACCTGTCACCCTCCAGAGACGCCTTCAGCATCCCCGCCCCCTGAAAGGGGCTCCGCCATGGACCCCTCCCCAGTCGTCCAGGTCCCATCCTATCCCCCAAACATGATCGAGAGGGAAACACCAGAGGCTGGATGGCACAGCAAGTCATCTCGGGCATTGTCCCCGTGGCATGTCAGGGAGTAGAAGCCCCATGACCCACTGCACGTAGACCACCCCCTTGTTCTCCAAAGAGCGCGGCCAATAGGAAAGCAGGCAGAAGGCAGTGCACTTACCTTGCTGGAAAACATCTGCCCGGACAGGAGGGAGGAGAAACCGCAGAGGAGCAGGACGGGGAGAGAGAGAGACAGGAGAGAACCAATTAATCACCATGTCGCACATGTCAATGACGATAATCGCAGCTCGCATATGCTAACTGCTAAGCACTCTTCATGTGACAGTTGCTTTCACGCCGAGGCAGTGGGTTAGAGTTTGGCCCCTGGGGTGAGCCCACCGGGGGCTTCCGTCCTGGCTGGCGCTGCGAACGCTGAGGCTGACAGCCTCTAAGCCACAGGCAGAGAAGAGGGTTAGGAAGATCACACAACTTACGGCCTAGGTTTTACGGACTTAGAGCACTGCCGGAGACATGGTAAACACACCAAGTTTGGCCGTTAATATCATGAACGCTCTCCTTCTCACAATCACCCTATCAGGTAGGTGGTACGATCACTCACATTTTACAGGTGAGGAAACTGAGGCTCTGAAAGGGTGAGAGATGCATCCTCAACCACGGACAAGTAAGGAACGGGCTCAGGAGGGAACCCAAGTCTGTAGGATTCCAAAAACCATCCTCTTCCTCACGAAGCTGCCTGACTGGTTTATAAGTAACAATGAAAGCAACAAGGATACACAGAAGGATAAACAGAAGAAGGGCCTTTGACTGAACTCAAGTTCCATATTTACATCATGCAAATAAAACATGGGTGTAAATTCCCCGCATCGTAACTCACAACCAATAACACCATGTCTTCATATGACATCCTAGGTCCGAGCCAGTTGAAAGGTGAAAAAAAAGAAATATCTGTGAGCACACTAGCTGGCACGGGGGACCACACACAACGAACACACTATCACTAACACCCCCACTAAGGGGAACCACTAGCTGGACTGCTATCACCTTACATTTTTTGACTGTTTGGGGGCTTTGTATAAATGGACTGATACACCATGAATGTTTCCTGTCCTCCTTCTTTGCTCTGCAGTGATTGTGGGTTCCCCGTGCTGTAGTGGGTAGTAGGAAATTCACACCTATTGCTGGATAGTTTTCCACTGTGTGACTAGGTCACAACTTTTTAAATTTTATGTAAGCATTACTGTGTAATTCTAATTGTTAACAATGAACATGGCATATACTTCCTGGACCTTAAAACAGGTTATTTTCATCTCAAAAACTCAATGACCACTGTATCAACACCAAAAGTGGCTGTCAGTCATCAGCTAAAACCTTGGCTCTCCAACGCCCCAAGGAGCCACGGGCCCATCAATGCCATGGCTAAAACATGCACCTGGCGGGCGAAGAAAGGAGAGGATACCTGTGGGCAGGTTCCACGTCAATGGGCACCACGTGACCCCTCGGAGGCATGTCATTCACATTTGGCGCGCATGTTCCCATGGGTACCCAGGCCAAACTGTGACTCCCAGTTCCCAGCTCCAGAGAGCTGGCTAACACGCCACCCCTTCTCTCCCCAAAACTAAGTAGGGTGTAAATGGCCCATCTGGTACCACCATCACGGGACAACTTTGACCCTGCTCTAGTTTATAGGTGCTATCTGTCCTTCTGGAATGTCAGGAATTCATCCTCACACACAGCAGCATGTGCCATGCCACTCACCCCAACCCCAAACGCTGACACTGCCCAGAGACTGAGCAGAACAGCGTGCAGCTCCCAAAGTCACGTGCATTCATGGCCTCCAGCCTCCAGCAGGGTCTGATCCACCCCTCTGACCAACCTACTCCGCAGCCCGAAAATCACAGCCACGGTGAAGTCTCTGAGCCTGTCCCTGCAGGTAGGGACATCACTGTTTCCAGCTCTGTGTGCCTAGAATAATCTGTGCACATTGCAATGATAGTGCCTATCATAATTATTTATTTATGTAGACCCTGAGCTCCTGGAACAAGAGGTCAGAAGGCTTAATCCCTTTTGTGGGTCCTAACTGCCTGGCATGATAGGCTCCCCAAGGATGGAAGGAAAGAGGGCTGGTCTGTCTTAACACCCACCTGGTCCACCCCGCTCCTTTCACAGATGGGGAAACTGAGTCCTACAGGTTTGAGTTTTCCCACCATTCCAGGCTGAGCCAGGATGGCACGAGATTCATTTAACGTCGATGAAGCACAAAAGCTCATCCCTATTATTAGCAAAGTACAAATTAGAGATTTGTCATGCTCCTCTAATGAATACAGACAAAAATTTCCAACCTTGAAAACATCAGTGAAATAAGATTAGTCTTTCAAAGACAGAGCCAGTCTCAACATCCGTCCAGAATCCTCAACCTCCCCTCCTCGGTCTTGGAAAAGCAGCACTTCCTTCAAAATTCAGGGCAGATCTGAATCACTGGGAAGCATCAGCAGGCAGGGAAACAGGAAATTCAGGCAGGGATTTAGTGATCCTCTTCCTTCCAAATCTGTTGGGCCTTCCACATGCTAGCAGACAAATCTGCTCAGAGTACTATTCGTATCTTCCCCAAAACTCTCTTGGTTTTCAGACAAGCTATTTCAGATGCTCAAAAGAACCCCTTTTCAGCTTCATTTACCCTCGCACCATTTTATTCAAATGCAAATGTTAATAAACACTAGTATAAATATTGCATCAATTTTGCCCAGAAGTTATCTTGTAATTTACACTCTAAATTTATGCCTTTTGTAGTCTGTGGCATACATCATTTTGTTCTTAGCGTTAGTTAGCGCTTTGCTTTGTATAATAATGGATTGAGTGCCTTCTTTAAATTTTTACTTTTCTAGGCTGAACCAGCCACCCAGGCTCAGGCTCAAAAGATTCAAGGGCAGAACAGAAAATAGGTGAGAAGATGGTAACTTTCGTGCTGTTCAACTACATTTTCCCTCTCCACCCCAACTGTAGGCCTCACAGGACATGAGCCACAAAAATACTTTTACTATCTTCTAGGCTGGTGTTCCTGTCTACCACCCCCGTCTTCCAAACCACAGGGATTAGTCCCTATGACAACCAAACCGCCTCAAATTTTTAGCCAACCTCTAAGAGTCGCTTACACTCCCTGAGTTTGCATAAATCCTCATTGGTGGCCTGGGTATGTTTTAATATCCACAACAATGGTGGATAATTTACACAAACCTTTCCCATCAGCTGCTGTGGGGAATCAGCCTGAGAAGACCCAGTGCCATCTTTTTTTTCTCCCACCGAAACTGGAAGTCACTGGAGTGCAGAGACAGGAGCTGCCAGCAGCCCCTCCCAGAACAGCCACAAGTCCGGTTGAGCCCAGAGGACCCGGGGGACACTTGTGCAGAGGAAATGAACTTCAGACAAAGCTCTGCTCTTACTCACTTCCCAAGGGACAAAACCTCAAACCCCAGTCCTTTTGGGGAACAAAGAAAGCCTGTTCTCCAGCCCCACCTCCACCCCCACCCCCTGGAGCCATTCTGATCCTATAGATAGATGAAAGGCCATGTATAAATTGGTGACTCAGATGTGGGAAGAAGAAAATAAGAAAGAAGGAACTTTGATAAGCCTCCATGTCCAGTTTCTTCAGTGAGGCATGAACATCAAGGATACTTGTCCCCTCCCCCATAGCTACTGGGAGGGTCACACCCCCAAGATCTTTAATGCACTGAGTCCTCCAGAGACACGGGCCATAAAAGGACTAGATTATTTATTAGTATTAATAAGTTATGGCAATTAGGCTGGGTGATTCCTAAACGTTGCTGATTAAAAACTTTCCTGCGTGCTACTCATCCACATGGCCAGTGTTTACCTCTATTAAAAATGATTTAACTACCCTCTGGGTGAACCCCGCTCTTGCACCTGGGTTAATAATTAGCAGTCCACGGAGCCACGCGGGTTAAGTGAGTTGGCTCCCCTTTATTTACCTATTGCTTTGTGTTACGTGCAGAGTTGGATGGCAGTCTTCTTGCCCATTCAGACCGCTAAGAATAATTTACTATTTCAGTCCACAGTCTATAACCACGGTTAGAGAAGCTCTCGCTATTATTACAATATCATACGTAGTCCACTCCCCACAGCATTAAAGATATGCCAAACAGTGAAAGCGTGCCTGACTTCCCTAAGACCAGGGGAAGTAAAGCTACTAGTTCTCAAACAATGTAATCATACTACTCTATCAATTTTGCTTTCTTTTCCAGGTTAAATTATATATGAAGGGAGTTTAGTTTCTTGAAAATGCATGCACTTAACTCCCATTTAAGAAATCTCACCTGGGGAGACAGCTGTCTTGTGAGTCCTCCTGTGGTTTGAGCTACAGAAGGAAAATTCTCTTTCAAGTACAAGTGCTTTTACAGTAAAGGACTATAAATTTTGCTGGGACCCAACTAACCAGGGGCAAATGAAGGGAGGGAGGGAAGAGCTGGATTGAATGCTGCCTCCTAAAATGGGGTCAGGTTTACCACCAAACAAAGTCAACTTCAACGTGGACTAGGCAGCCACCTTAACCAAATTTCAAAAACCAGCAGGCTCTACACACGGATAGGAAGAGTACTAGAATTCAGTCTGTGATTTTTGTGTCCTGCAAATCTCTGTGAATCAAGTGAATGCTTTCTTTTCTGTGTTGAAAAGTGGGTCCTTCCAATGCCTCCCCTCTTGTTAAATGCCAACCATCCGGAGTAGATCTGCTTCAAATGGACAAAAGCAGGTCCAAATGTGGCAGGTGGGCTTCCCAAAGAGGGCAGGATTATCTCCTTCTCTTCCAAATACAACCCAGTGCCATGTCACAATACGATTGTGACCACTGGATCCGCAACCTAAAGTTGGGTCCCAATGGTATCTGTGTTCTCATGTGTAAAAAGGGGATAATGGAGATCAGCTTTTTCCCACCATAGGACTATCATAAGGATCAAGGAAGGTAATTTCATCAGCAAAAATCCCATGGACTTAGAAGTCTAATATCAGGTACAGATCCTTGTTAGTCCTCCATTAAGCCATCCTGGGCTAAATACTTAACCCCTCTGAGTCTGCATTTCTTTGTTTATAAAATGGGGATCATAAAACTTACCTTTCCAAATTCATGAGGACCACCAAGATCACCTGTGTGAAGTTCTTATTTAATACATGGTAGCTGGTTTATGGCATATGTTCAGTGGGTGAAAGTCACCGTCGCTATACTAAGTTATATTAATGAGAAGCAATAAAGCCAGGTAACCAGGAGCTCAGGCCTTGAAGTCAGAGCTGGCCCCCTGGCTGGCTGAGTGAGCTCAGGCACATGACTGAGCAGCCCTAAGCCTAGCTTTTCTCATCAGCAACATGAAGAGAGCAGCAATAGCTAAATTCTGTGCCACCTTACAGATCACTACATCACTGCGGATGCTAAATGAAATAATACATACAAGAGTATACAGTAACTAGTATACTCAGAAAGACTTCTATGAATTATAGAGTTATTAGTCAACACACGTGTATTGATCGCCTACTATTTGAAAACACTTTATGACTTTCTATAGGGCTGTAAGTTATCATAAGAGGAAATCCACTAAAATAAAATGATTGTTTTAATTTCATCTTATCATCACATCCCTACGTCCCATTAAGGAACTCTAAAGCAATTCTCAAATAGTACCTGATGAAGGAATTATTTTTAATCTTTGCGATCAGGAGCTCCAGTGATAATCCTATCTTTAGTCCATGATCTACGACAGTGGTCCCCAACCTTATTGGCAACAGAAACTGGTCTGCTCACTTGCCAGTTATTCACTTCCTACTGTATGGCCCAGTCCTGCAGAACCAGTACCAGTCCGCAGTCCAAGGGACCCCTGATCTAAGGGATTTTGATTTGAAGTTCCAGAGACACAGGGCCCAGCCTTTATCTTTGGCACCACTCACTCCTCTGGTATTGCCTGGCTCTTGTGCACCAGTCATTATCTCTCAAGGTCACTGGGTAAGGGGCTCACCCAGCCCTGCCCCAGGTTCTGATCAGGGTTTCAGGCCAGCTCCCTGGAAGCAGAGGGTTTAAAAGAGGTCGGGCTGCATGGGGCGGGGAGCAGAGTTGAAAACCACCCCTCAGTACAGCGGGATCCTGTGAGGCATTTGTCCGAGAAAAGGGTTCTGCTACCTTATTAAATAAATGAGTTAAAGTTTGAACACAACACACCACTTAAACGGAGCCCCTTCCTGTCTGGGTGCAGGTCTGTGTCCTGCTGGAGCACAGCCAAAGTCACGGGCTCCTCCAGAGTCGCTGCGTGGCCCCAGTGGCACCATGTGGGGGCTGTGATTAGTTTCCTGTGTCTCCAAAGCCAGACCAGTCAGGCAGCACAGTGGCCACACAGCCAACATCCATGCCCCTCCCAGGCTGCGCGGCCGGGACAGAACCCAGAGAGTCTCGGCTAAGGACCTCAGTCTCCAGCCCTCAGTTCCCGAAACAAACCCAGTCCTTAAATGTGGACCGGCCGTGCATCCCTCTGTCCTTTCCTTCTCTGTCTCGTTTTTGATCCAGGCTGGAGAAAGTTCTATCATCTTCCCTGCTCCTGGCCTCCCCTTACCTTTTGTCATGTTAGAAATGAAGGTCACAACTTCGCCTGTCATATGGCATTCAGTAAATGCCTTTTATTTGTGAGTAAGACCAAAATATTTTAAAGCCTTGAGATACCTTCCTGCTGCATTTTCTAGGGAATGTGCGACCAATATCAATTGTAGGCCATCAGCCTACCCTGATCTGGGAGGGCAGTGCAAGGGATGGGAACTAGCAAGTCCCTAACATTTTTATAGCATTCCATCCCTAGTATATCTATTCGTCACACAGAGGGATAAAGCTCTTAACTACTGAAAGCACATAAAAAAAAAGATTTAGGAATAATACTTTTTACGATTGCATTCTGTATACTGTAAAAGTTATGTTCAAATCCGCTAGTACTTTATGTAGCTGATAAAGTAGAACAGGGTGGCTTCCCAGCTAACAGTATATTTTATATCCATTTAAAATGTTTTCTCTTCAATTGAATTACTTTTTGAGTAATTATAATAAGACTAATCTGGGCTTAATGAATTCATGTACAAATACTTTAGACTGCATTATTGAAATCTCTCTGATATGAAGCTATATTAAACTCAATCCCTTTAGCAACCAGTGTTTTTCTTTGAAAAGAGCAGCAAACGTGACTTGATCTGAATTCCTTTAAATCAGCTGACTGAGAAGTCGTAAGAAACCACATTAACGGCACAGACAAAAGAAGAGGTTGACTGGTAGTCTGTTCCTTGTTTTCGTGGGACAGAATGGGGGAGAGAAGGAGAAGGGACTGACTAGTCAAGGAACATGTATAAATGACCCATGGACATGGACTACTGGTTGGAGACTAACTGTAGGAGTGGGTGGCACGGGCGAGGTGGTGGACAGCAACAAAGGAAAAATCCAAACAACTGTAATAGAAGACCAATAAAAATCATGATAAAAAACAAGAGGTTGACAAATAATTTTGGTCTAATATCCCTAAGCTTACATAATTGAGTTTTAATTAGGAGCCACAAAAAGTATTTTTATTAAGCATGCACATGAGCAAAGAGCTGAAGGGTTGGTCCATCTTCCGGAAGAAATCAGTTATAGTTCTGATTGGCAATAACATAACACCATTAATGGTAAAAACAGCAACAGTGAGTCTGTAAATATTAAGCCTTATTTTCTACAAAGTCTCCGAACCCCACAGCCTACATATCTGGATTCCAGCTGGCACTACAGGCAAATCCATTCATCTTTCGGGGGTTCAGTTCCTCCCTCTGAGAGCTGATTTGTACTGGATGATCTCTAAGGTCCCCTCCAGTTCTAAAACACACTGGTTTCAAGTTTTAAATTACACACATTATATCAAATGGGCTGCTATTGCATGAAGCTTATTTGTCATCTTATCCACACTAAATTACATTCACAGGGAAAAAAAATTTCATTCCCTACAATTCACATACATCCACAAACACATTCATAATATGGCCGGTGATTTCATATTTATCCCAAGATATTATCTGGGTGGTAAAGTATTTTTTCCCATTACAGATAAATTATAAACCAGATGAAATCTTTAAGGTTATGGGACCTTCTCGAATCAATCTCTGTTTGCCCCACCTCCAGCATGCACTTCCTTCAAAGATGCTCTGTCATCTTCATTTCCGAGTCAACTGATTAGTTTCATCACATATGTATTCTTTAGGCAGGTCTGTGAGCTCCAGGTTTTCCTAGGACCGGTTACCCAGCCTCCTAAATTCACACCAGGTATTTACAAATGTCTAGCAGAATAAATCTCTTCCTTTGTCAGGTGATCCTTACCAGGATGGACAACTTTAATGTAAACATAAGACAATGGGCATCATCATTATTCTGATGGCTTGGCACAAATTACTATCAGGAGAGCTTCCAGGAGCCAGAGACAATTAAAGTCTGAGTTCAGAGAAGCTGGCCCCAACATCAGCGTTGCTGATTAGAATGATTTGGAAGTAAATATGTTCCAGCAAGTTGGCCCACGTCTTCAAGGAGGAAGTTTGGCCATGTGATCTGTTCTGACCTGACCTGTTTCAGGAGATACAGGTTCTGGTCAGGTCCTGTCATAAACCTCCTGAATAGTTGAGGATAAGTCATGTAAGCATTCTGGAAGGGTTGATGGAAATCTCTGCAGTCCCTTCCAGCTCTAAAGTTCTGCGATGCATCTTTCACTAGGACCCTCTGCTACATGCTCCTAAGTTACCTGCACCTCCTTCTGGTGCACTAATACCCTCTTACAATCTTCCCCCTCTCACTTTCTCTCCAACTAAGCTGAAAGCGCCATGTGCCAGGATGTTTTATCCATGTTAGCCCCCAACTCCAGGGTAGAATATCAAGGCATAGTAGGTGCATTTAAAGATAATAATAACTAATATGTTTTCAGAGCTTTCCATATATCGGGCACTATTTTAAGTACTGGGTGTAGATGTCCTTAATCCTCTCAATTACCTGAAAAGGTAGCTATCATCGTTAGCCTCATTTTACAAGTAAAGAAACAGAAACCCACAAAGGGTAAATTAAGTCGCCAAAGGTCACAGAGCAAGTGATCTGGGATTCGACTGGAGAAGTCCGGCCTCAGAGCCCACACTGGTGACCACTACGCTACACCGTCTCCCGTGAACACCCAGTTGCTGGGTGTGTGGCAGGATGGACAAGCAAAAATGCTTCATTCCTTTCACATCTCCCAGACGGGCTAACTTGGGCCACACCTATAACATTTTCACATCATAATTACCATACTCCCAGAACTCCAATCATCCTTTTTCTGCACCTTTATGATCTGTGGCTGTCGGGTGCAATGGAAGAAACCACGTGAGTGTCTTTACTTTTTGAAAACTTTACCAAGGAATTCTCTTTTTAAAAAAGGTAATGTCCAGCCTGCGAACCCAAAGGTTGCAGGTTCGATTCCCCAGCCAGGGCACATAACAAGGTTGCAAACCAGGTCTCCAGTCAGATCTGTGGCTGGAGTCAGGTGAAAGGCAACCATACATTGATGTCTCTCTCCCTCTCTGCCTCTCTCCCTTCCCCTCTTTCTAGAAATAATGAAATAAAATCTTAAATTAAAAAAAAAAAATTTTTTTAAAGGTAATGTAACGATGTCAGCAGGTTTGTGGCAACAGCTCAGGTGAGGGCATGTGGACAGGATGTCAAGCCAGAGGAAAAGATGAGAACTCCCAGGAGAGGGTGCAGAAAGGGAGAACAGTGCAAGGGCTACAAACACCTGTGCAGCTGTGTCCAATCCAGCTGTCCCCTCACTAGGATTCACGAGGAGGAGGTGCGAGGGGCGGAGGGAAGGAAAGAATCAGGGGAAGAGGTTGTGAAGGTAGGCCACCCATGTGCAGGCTCTGGAGTCAACGCTTGAGTTCTCAGCCTGCCTCTGCCCTGAGGAAGTCTGATGTCCCCTCTAGGACTCAGCATCTCCCCTGGACTTCCGGAGCTCCAGGGGCTGCAGTGACAGTTAAAGGAGATCAGGAGATGTAATACAGAGGCTGACACGCAGAAGGCACTTCACGGTTGCAGGCTATTTGGAGACTCGTGAGAAATTAAGTTTCAGGAGATCGTCAAGATCAACAAAATTCTTCGGCACCCTGGTGACCCTGCTTGTTATGATGAGTGAAATGTACTTGCATGGAACCAAAAATTGAAATATCAGAGAAGCCCAGGGAAATATGCCAGACTACACTAGCCCCCCGTGTGGAAGGAGGCAGCATGGGAAAAGATGGAAGAAAGCATCTCTAGCAAAGAAGTATCCATTGCCTCCTAATCAAATCTGTTCCTTTGGAAGCAGGATCAATGTTTGCCCCATGAACAAACATGAAACCCTGCAAGAATCATCCCACACTCTCTATCACATAAGTGCTAGTATTTTTCATCAGAGGTAGTTGGGAGCAAGAAATTAAGTATGAACTATAGGCTCTTTCATGAATGTTTCAGTGCTCAGGTCCTAGACTCAATAACTAATACAGCTCCTCTCTCCCCATCTCGTCCTACATGCATGGCAGGACCGCACACCAGGCTGGGCTCTCCTACCATGAAGCCAGGCATCTCTGCATCTTCGAGACGCAAAGTACCAACACAGCTGAGGACACCTTCCGGGCAAAGCCTGCAGCTGTGCATTTTCATCCTTGTCAACCAGAGTCAGCAAGCAACATGTCTAGTTACCAGAGATGATACCCTATTGTGCACCTTTTCAAAAGAAAGTTCGTTCCTCGGTTTAAGATTCTTTGAAACCTGTGTGATAGTATTCAGTGGCTTAACACAGTCATGGACTGTAGATATCACTTTCATGAAGGATTTGAGCTATTGGTTTGCCCTGCGGGAAAAAAGGGGACTCTAGCTATGATTCTTCAAGTTCAGAGAGCCGGTTTCTGGGTCTACCTCCACGCTAACTGGCTCTGGTTAGTGGCTTAGTCTCTCTTGGGGCATCTTAATTGCCATTAAAGTCTCCCTGAACTAATTCTTCCAGGAAAGAGAGAAAAGAGTGGATGTGCTCACACTCTATAAAAATAAGGCTGAAATTTTGATGCTTTGTTAAAGTTCACTGGACCTTATAACAAACAGGAGCATCAGACACACTCAAGACAAGAGTGCTCAATTCTACATGGAAATGAAAACAGTACAGTGAGAATGAGAGAAATTTGGGGGGTGAGGCTCGGAGAAGTCTTCATGGAACAGGTACTATACAGGCTGGTTCGTGAAGGATAGTCCTGAACAAAGCTAACGGGTATTAAACGCTCTTCTCTTAGGGGTTTCCTTAACTCTTTCACATAATGCTCCCCCAAACTCTACAATGCACATATCATTCTCATCTTCATTTTACCAGTGAGTTAATTTGCCAAAGATGCCACAGGTAACTTAACTGAAGGGTACACACACCCTCATCACCAATGCACTATGGGACTCAAAGGTGGACATGAGAGACAATGGAGCAACTGGGCAAGTGAGTCAGAAAAAATAAAATGGGCCCACGGATAATTGAAGAAAACCGAAATTGGTGAGAATATATGCCATATTCAAAGATGGAAAGACATCAAATTAATCTATTTGTTTAATACAATCTCAATGGTTATTCCATCAGATACTTTGCAGGAAATGACCATTCTAACGTTTATAAGAAATATAAGAATCTAGAGGAGCCAAGCTATCTTGATAAAGATAAGCAAAGTCAGAGATTGACAATGCTAGACCTCAAGACACGTAATAAAACTACGGTAATTAAGACAGTGTCACTGAAAGATGAGCAGATCAATAGAGCAGAATAGAGAGCCCAGGGACAGATCAGCAATTTTACAGTCTTTTGATTTTTGTCAAAGGAACCAATGCAATCCAATGGCAAAAAGAAAAAAGAAAATCTCTTCAACCAATGGTACTAGAATATCCATACAGAAAAAGACAAATTTGAACTCCTACCTCACACCATGCACAAAAATTAATTCATGATGGGGCACAGACCTAGAAATCACTGCTTAAATTATAAAATTTCTAGAAAAAAAAATTAGAAAATATCCTCATTAGTTAGGAGTAGCAAGTATTTCTTAGACAATAAACTGAAAGCAATAGTAAATAGCAAAAGAAAAAATACATTAAATTTCACCAACATTAAAATTTTCTGCTCAGTGAATCAATAATTTATTTGGGAAGCAAATACAAATAAAGCCTGTATCCAACCAGGTAAAAAAAATTTTTTTAACTCCTTCAAGTTACTAATAAAAAGATTTAAAAATCTATCTTTGTAAATGAGTAAAATATTTGTACAGACACTTAACAAAGGAAGATATATAAATGACCACTAAGCACATAAACCAATTAGAAAATGGGCAAAGAATCTGCATAGACATTTCTTGAAAGAAGATATACAGATGGCCAACAGCCACATGGAAAAATGCTCAGCATCATTAGGGATCAGGGAAATGCAAATCAAAACCACAATGAGATACCACCTCTCTTACTCACTAGGATGGCTATCACCAAACACAGATAAATAGTAAGTGTTGATAAAGATCTGGAGAAATTGGAGCCTTCATACACCACTAGTTGGAATGTAAAATGGTATAACCAGTTTGGAAAACAGTCTGGCACATCCTCAAATGATTAAATATATGTAGTGTTGTCCATATGATCCAGCAATTCCACTTTTAGGCATATGCCCCAAAGAAAAGAAAACATATATCCACATAAAAACTAGTACACAACTGTCCATAGCAGCATTACTCGTAATAGTCAAAAGGCAGAAATAATCCAATTGTCCTTAGCTGGTTAATGTATAAATATTATGCAGACTCTCTATCCAATGGGATCTTACTTGGTAATAAAAAGAAATGACATACTAATAGATGCCACAATATGAATGAACCTGCCAAACGTTGTATCAAGTGAAAGAAGCTAGTCACAGGGACCACAGATTGCAAGGTTCCATTTATATGAAATGTCCAGAATAGGCAAACCTAGGAACTAAAAATATATTAACAGTTGTCCGGGGCTGGAGGGGAGAAGAGGATGGGAGGGGCAGGCAATGTCCTAAAATTGTTTGTCTGATGGATGCACACGTTCATAAATACACTAAAAACTATGGAATTGGCCATTTATTGTTTTTTTAATCCTCACCCCAGGACATATATTTTTCACTGCTTTTTTTCCCCCTGAGAATAGAGAAAGGGAGTGAGAGAAACATCCATGTGCAAGAAAAGCATCAATCAGTGCCTCTCATTCGTGCCTGGACCTGGAATGACACCACAATCCAGGTATGTGCCCTTACCAGAAATCAAATCCACAACCTTTCGGTCACAGGCGAGAACCGTACACTTGAAATGGGTGAGTTGTACAATATGTGAATTATGTATCAATACAACTGTTTGAAGAAAAAGCTAAGTCCTGGGTTGTGACTACATTTCTAATGATGAGCATTGTCAATCTCTGGGCCTGACCAGGCCCCAGCGCTGGGCCGGCCAATCTCTCATGACTGTATCCAGCTCCTCATGCAATGAGCACACCTCATGCCATGAGCACGGGCAGGTGCCGGGCCACGCTGAGAAAGCGAAGTGCAGGTGGCCTTCAGCATCGTCACCGCCTGGAGCGTAGGTCCACACCCGGCCACATGCGGCTACTGACCACTTGAACATGGTGAATCTGAACGCGGTATAAAACAGACGCCAGCTTTCAAAGACATGATTCGTAAGAAAAGTAAACTATCTCCTTAATAGTTGTTCGTATTGAGTTACCTGCTGGCGTGATATGGGTAAATTAAGTAAAATTAAGTGTTGTTAAAAATCAGTTTCACCTGAGCTTTCTAATGTTTTGACTGTGGTACTAGAAAAAAAATGAAATGAAATATGCAGCCCATCTTCTATTTCTATTGTGTATTGTGCTGGTGCAGGTTTTTAAATATAAATAAATCATCAAACCTTTCCGGGTCCCCAGTGTTTTGGGGGAATTATTTGATGCAGGCTTCTAAAGGGTAATTAACTTTGAAGTCCACTCAGCAGTTATAAAATGCCTGCTGCCTGGCAATTAGAAAGGCACAAAGGGTTCCTTGTTTGCGGCCCTATGCCAGTTGGTCCCTCGGACTAGAGCTAAAGATGCTCAGCGTGGCCTTTGAAACATTGGCGTGTCCGGGGCTTTAGAAAGGACAAATGTTTCCCAAATCAGGCCAGCTCAGAAAACCTCCTCGGCACGCTGTAAGAATCACGATCAAAAGGGCTGCTTTTGAAAATGATTAAAGATCAGCCTGTTTACAGAATAAAAACGTCCCCTCCAAGGGGTTTAATCTCGAAGGGGCTTGGCATGGCATCTGTGAGGGTGTCGCCCTCACTTGGGAACCCTGACTTGTTCAGGGAGCTTCTTGCTTCCCCTGCTCTGGGTTCCTCTTTGACCCAGGGGCACCATGAGGCAGGGGCAAGCTCTACACTCTGGCTCTGCTGAAACTTCATGAAAATATCCAGAGATATATCTGTGCCCCAACCGGGGAAGCAGAAATGACCTCGGATGTGGCAGAATCTGGAGGCGAGGATGTTACCACCACCAACACACCTGGCTGCTCCTTTACCCAGCCAATGCCTGGAGAACCAAGTCAACTAAGCCTTTCATCTCACTGGTGAAAAAGCAGGTTTGGTGGTGAAAGAGTGTGGCCAGGGCTACAGATAATGCTGATATATGGTAGAGCCACAGTTCCAGTGTGATTCTGCCTTATTCCAAAGCCAACGCCCTTAATAAGCAATAAACTATACTGTCATCCCTAAATTCCACAGCAGTCCCCCAGGCTGCATGCTGTGGGAACAGAAGATTAGGGTGTTTTTTTTTATTTTTAAAGAAAAAGAAGAAGGAAAAGGAAAAAGCCTACCCTGGCCAGGTATCTCAGTTAATTTAAGCAGCATCCTCTACACCAAAAGGTTACAGGTTTGATCCCCAGTCAGGGCACATACCTAGGCTGCAGGTTCAATCCCCAAGTCTGGCCACATGCATTCAGAAGGTGACTGATAGATGTTTCTCTCTCACATCTCCCCCACCCTCTAAAATCAATAAACATATCCTCCGGTGAGGATTAAAAAGAAAAAATTAAAGAAAAAAAGGTACATGAATTAGAATCCTGCCACCTCAACGGAGATATTCCTAAATTCCTGCACCTACTTCTGTTCAGAATCTCCTGTAACAGAAGACAGTTTCATTGGCTGAATTGCTTCCATTCTGTGCATTATGGAAGCAGGGACAGAATATCTCTAGGCCATTCATCTCTTCTGGGCCTGCACCAGGTAGAAGTGGGAAACATGGTGCTTCATTCTGGGTCACATTCGAGCCATTTCTGGTCCAGCTCAGACATGGGACAGCATAGCATGTACCAGCTTGTTGCAGTACCTGGGCCAGGCTGTGTGCATGGTGCTGGGCGTAGACTAAGGCGAATGTACCACCATCTCCGCTTCTAGGATGTTCCTCAGTCACTGCCTAACAGGTTATTTTAAATGGCCTGTGCGTGAGGCCAAGTGTGCTGTAAAGAACAAAGCTCATTTCTGGAGCTAGCTTGTGGCTTGAGACATCTTCAAATCATAGCAGTTGTTACCAAATGTACCTGGCTTAGAGTTTCGAAAGAACGGGCTGTATCATGGCTATTTCTAGACGGGCCATTTCGGGCTGAAGTAATCAAAGCTGTCATTTTCCATTCTCCTCCCACTGCTCCTGTTACCTGCCGGACAGGCAGTCAGTAAGCGATTAGCTGGCTTAGAAAGCCCGGGTGGGGGGTGGGAGGGGTGGTTTGGAAGGTGAAGGGGATCATGATGGAAACATCACTGCAGGTCACCAAATGTCTGGAGGCCTCCAATGAAGAGTTCCAGGTGCCTCCAATCATCTCCTGGCCAAAGACTCCTAAGAAGCCAGAATGGCTCCAAAGGATAACCAAGGGTATCACCCTTGTCTATTTCTGGCTATGGTGGGCATGATAATGCCCCCTCCCCAGATGTCCGTGTTCTAATCCCTGGAACCTGCAAAAGGGAGTTTGCTGATGTAGTTAAGAGTCAACATGGATGGAACTGGAGAGTACCATGTTTAGTGAAATAACCCAGGCAGTGAAAGACAAGTACCATATGATCTCACCTAATTCAGGACACTAATGAACAAAACAAACAAACAATCAAAATAGAACCAGAGGCATGGAAACAAGGAACAGACTGACCGTGTCCGGAGGGGAGGGGGGAGGGGGAGAAAGGGGCAAAAAAGTGGAAGAGTTTAGTCAAGGAACTAGTATAAATGATCCAGGGGAATGGGAAATAGGTAGAAATTGACTGTGGGAGAGGGAATGGGGTGGCTGGGGCAGGGGAGATGAATGGGGGGAAATGGGGCAAATGTAATACAATAGCAATAAATTAATTGGTTTTTAAAAAGAGTCTTGAGATGGGGAGATTTTCCTGCATTTTCTGGGTAAGCTGACTAATCACATGTTATCCTTAAGAGCAGAGAACCTTTCTCTAGAGAGAAGTTCAAACAGAAGAGGAGTCAGACAATAACTCTTTTGATGACTTTGAAGGCGAAGGAAGGGAGCCAGGAGCCAAAAAATTCAATGGTCTCTAGAAATTGGAAAAGGCAAGGAGA
Organism: Noctilio leporinus; assembly: GCA_004026585.1. Lineage (NCBI taxonomy): Eukaryota > Metazoa > Chordata > Mammalia > Chiroptera > Noctilionidae > Noctilio > Noctilio leporinus. Next base: position 22,311 of record PVIW01001973.1, on the reverse strand, counting down.
TATTTTCTCCCTTAGAGTCCACAGAAAGTCCCTGGCACTGCTGACCTCTGATTTTAGCTGAGAAAGAGCCATCCTGGACATTCCACCTATAGAACGGTAAGATAACAAATCTGTGTTGGTAAAGCCACTAAGTTTGGGGTAATTTGTTATAGCAGCAACAGGAAATTAATACACTGCTTTTACACAGACAAGATAACAAATCTGTGTTGGTAAAGCCACTAAGCTTGGGGTAATTTGTTATAGCAGCAACAGGAAACTAATACACTGGTTTTACACAGACAAACAGGGGGATGGGCAGGCAATGGGGCCAAGTAGCCAGGGCGGTGACTGCACAATCAGAACAGACAGCTGAACCAACGAGTCCATTCTGTCCAAAAGGAAAGTCTATGGACAGGGACATTCTAAGACAGGACTACAAGCGCAAAGGCATAAAAGCCCTGGGCACTGTGAGTTGACTTTGGACACCCTGGGTTGATTCCATGTGCTCTACTGGCCCTACAGAATCCTCCCTCACTGCTTGATCACTGGGGTCCCCTCAGCACCAACAATGGTATAAGACAGATCTCTTATCATGTGGAAGGCACTTAGAGAAACAAAAAGCAGTGTCCTCAAAGCCTTACTCCTAAGACGTTAACCCTCCCCAACTCTCCCTAATTGCAGCGTGATGTGTTCAATGCAGAATGATACTTGGAGTGACTCGTGACAGTGAGGAGGTGGCTCTTCTCCCAGCTTAAAGCACCTATGATGCTTCCACACAGAGAGTCTGCTGGAGAACTGCCCTCCCCGCAAACATGTGCACATTTTTAACTAACGTGTTAGTGCCTGGACACTGCAGAGGCTCATTCTTGACAAAGGGCAGGTGGTTGGAGGGACTGGTGGGTGTCTTCCTCCTTTATTTTTTTAAAACTTCACCCATGGATATATCTGTTGATTTTAGAGAGAGGAAGGGAGAAAGGGAGAAAGGAACATCAATGTGCAAGGGAAACATTGATCCGTTGCCTTCCACACTGCCCTGACAGGGACTGAACCCACAACTTCGGTATGTAACATGACCAAGCATCAAACCCATGACCTTTTGGTGCATAAGATGATGTTCCAACCAGCCAAGCCACCCAGCCAGGGCTTCCCTCTTTTTTTTCCTTGAGGATGATGTGGCAGTTTATTTAACCAGTTGTCACTGATACACTTATGTGTGCGGGATAGGAGGGTATTCCACAGTCTCACAGATGCCTGCCCAGCACCCATTGGGGTTTTTCCTGAAAATCTGAGAGCAAACCACTAGCTGTGTCTTTGGCTAAGGACTCTTGAGGAGCTTCTTTCGGCCATTTGCACTTTACCCAATCATCCATTTAAGGGAGTAGTCACCCCACCCATTTGTGAACTTACTTCAAATTTCAGTGTTTCCTCTCATCAACCCGAAAGGCATCATGAAGTAGCAAATAGAGTATGAAGGACTTAAAACTGGTCTAAATATGGTTCCTGGCCAAAGGGATTCCTGATACATCACTAGGATTCTTACCACCATTTCCTGAGTGCCCACTCTATCCCAAGCACTTCCCATGTATCTTCTGATTTAGTTCTCACAGCATCTCTGAGAGATGAGTATTATTATCCTATTTTAGAAATGAGGAAACTGAGACCGATAACATCCTCGAGATTATAAGGAGAGTAAATGTAGAAGCTGGATTCAAAACCAGCATGAATTCTTCTCATTCAGCTGCATGGCCGCCCGGGGTGGAAACTATCTTCTCACAAGTTTCAGGGGAAAGAGGGCAATGACTACATGCCTCTCGACACAAAGGTTGCTCTACGTCAATTTTCAGTCGAGGTCTGCCTTCCCTTGCTGGTTAAGGAAAGAATTCTTGATGACATAATAAGGCTGGTTTCTAACTCTGGAAATGTTAATTGAGCAATTCGGGAAAGAGAACAGAACCCCTATCCTCTACCAAAGAAACCAGGCACGCACACTCATGTGTACACACACACAGGTATAATGTAATGCAGATCATAAGTACTTCATCAGGCTAGCAGCATGAGAAGTGCTTCAAAAATAAGCAACAGCCCCAGCAATCAGTTCAGTGAACTTCAGAAAGGAGGTGTGCTCAGAGTAGACACAGAAGGAAAGCATAGGTGGACACAGCACATCTCATGACAATGGAGCATCTTAGTGCTCTTTGGGAAAATGGGGAAGTAGGGCAGGGCTAGATTACAGAATTGGGGACAACTGTGAAGATCAGGTTAAGGGAAGTTTGGATTTTATTTCCTACCCTTTTTAAAAAAAAATTAGTTTTATATATTTTAAGTGCATTCCATGGGGAGCCATGAAGACTTCTGAGCACGGAACTAAAATATTCACAGCTGTGCTTTAAGGGAATTCCGTAAAGAGATACGGGGATGGGCGTTGGCCAATGGGTCCCTAAGAAGGTGACCAGCCAGGCACAAAACCTGTCCTCTTGAGTGTTCTGAGAGTCAGTGAAGTATGATGAGAAAAAGCCTAGATTTCCAGCCCTGGCTCTTTCCCTAGCTGGCTCTGTGACACGGACCAAGTTGCTGAAACTTCCTGAACCCAAGTCCCCTCATATCTTAAGGGATGAGGTGAAAGCAAATAATGGCTAAAGCTTCCTGCACCTCTAAAGTGTTATGATTCAAACTTATAGATTTTTGCACACCACAAGTAAAGTCCCTTGTAGAGTCAAATGATAAAATTTGTATAGAGCACTTTTTTTCAATGCATAGATGTTAGGTACACTCAAGTGCAAGCTTCTCGTTGGGAATGTCCCCCTGATAAACCCAGTCATTCCTGTCCCAATCTTGAAGACTATCCTCTGTTTCCCTTTGCAAATTCTAGACCTCTGTCTTAACTATTGGCTTGGCCAAGAAGTCCATTTAGGTTTTTTTTTTCCCTATAAAAGAAAAGACACATTTTTCATTTTCACCAATAACTTTATCAATGTGGATATTTTGATTGTGTCCGCTATCTCCCATGTGGTATAACACTGATCGTTCTCAACTAATGTCTCAAGTTTGATCTCTATCAACTTTAACTTTAATCATCCAGCAAGAAATCTGCAGCAGGAAACTTCGCAAACCGCTTTTGACGTTTTCAATCTGGCGCAGCATCTTGTCCACACACTGCACAAATCTTTGTGTGTGTGTGTGTGTTTCGGCTGCGTTTTTACCTTTCTTGAAATATGAAGCATAATATGCCAAAAAAAGTTGCATATCTTCTTCTATCTTCCATATTTAAATGGCTACACAAAAGTTCACCAATTTTGATGGGTTTTTTTAATGCACACCGATATGACAGCCACCACCACATAATCGAACAAAATTGTTTTAAATGAAGTGAAAGACAGCTAGAGCCATCCTACAGGGAAGGAAAAAAAAAAATGAACTTTTTGGCCGACCCAATAAAAACAGCTGCCAACCTTTTCCTAACTCACCTGCTTAGCAAAGAAAAATAATCCGTTGGAATATACCCACAGATTTAAATTCTAACTATAATATAGAAGCTAATGCTCTGTGACAGGCATTATTTCACATTCCCACAACACCTAAATCAAGACCTGGGCACGCAAGCTTATTTAAAATGAATTCAACCACATTGTGAATCAACTGCACTTCCTTTTGTTCAGACGGATTCCCTTCACGTGGGGCCATGTCTACAGGGGACAAATAAATGTTATTATTGGGGTCCTTTATGGAAAGAGCAGCCAAGGAAGGGAGAGAAGGCAAACTTATCTTTCGTCCTTCATGGCTCACCCAACAATGAACTCCAATCCTACAAACCAGTGGAAGACTCAGGTAAGAGTGCTGCTCTTTTATGTCAAGCTATCGGAACCTGCTGTTTGGACTCTGGAAACTTCCATAAACAGGTTCAAATCGAAACAGATTCCATACCACTCAAAAATAACATGAGCAAAAACACCAGCCACCCCTTCCTCCTGGGGAATATACATTACTGAGTCTAATTTGGCAAGCCTCCAGCATCTTGTCTTAAAGAGCTGCGGGGTGATTTAAAGAGATGAGTATTTTAGCGTCTTGACTTCTCCTTAAATACACACTATTTGCATGAATCCATTAGTTGTAAATAACATGGCATTGTATTTAAATTTTCATACCCCTCCCCCCCCAAAAAAAATGTTCTCTGCCATTTTTCTTCAAGCCTTTCAAGATACTTAAGTGATTCCTAACACTTTTTAAATATATTAAATCCTGGTGTTTAATGATGATAAAGGACTTGTCTGTTTTTGTAACAAATCAGCAGAATAAAAAGCTATTAGGGAGTAATTAGACACCACATTCAGCATAGATATGGAGAAAGGAAGAATTACAAATGACTTTTTACAGCTTGTTCTGAAGTTTTCTGAAGTGCAACACATTTAATCATTGAACTCTTCAAAGGTATTAAAAGAGTAATCAGGAGCATTATGGGATAACCTTCAATTTTGGAGCCCCCTGAAACCTGAGTTCTTCTCAGGGTCTCCAACTGAGGGTTGTCACCAGTCTGAGACGCCCCCACCTTCGATGAGCCCACTCAGAGGTAACTGCTGGAAAGCCCACTTTTCTGGTCTTTACCTCTTTGGGGACCACAGAGATCTCTGGTTTTTAATTAAATACAGTTTTCTAGGTTGGGCCAAAGAGCAAGTTACTTTGAGTTCGGGTTGAAACTCAACCTGAGTACAGATTGTAAGATGCCATCTTTAGTTCTTTCTTGTTACTACATAAAAGGGACAAGTGTTGTTAATTGAGTTAGCTTTGTATGTGCACTGTGTAAGCAGATTGAAACAGAGATTCCCTGCCTCTGGGAGTTCCCGGGGTTCATTCCCAGCACCTCGGATCAACCCAGCAAATGGTGTCCCCACACTGACATCCCAGCTCTGCCCTGGGTTAAGTGTCTGTGGCTCACCGTCTTCTTTGGTGGCATCTCTACACTCTGTCTGGTTCGCCCAGAAGCTCCCTGGAGAGCCACCTATCCCTGTTGGTCATGACGGCCCTCCCACCCAGGGCTGAGATCCATCCATGCGCCCAGTCTGTCAGCACCTTCCCCGTCCAAGGGCATCTGTCCAAGGGCAACTAGCTTCCTCTTTGAAAACGGAAGGATCTAAGACTTTGTCTGGTTTCTTAGAACAAACACACTTGAAGTTTCATTTTCCCCCAGCACAAGTTACACATCAAGGCCCATCTTACATAAGAGGGGGTGGGGAAAAAAAGAATTGTTTTCCTTGGGCCTTTCTCACAGGGCTTTGGGGAAGAGTCTGTCATTCACTGTAATCGATGTTCCTTGCCATGGGTGGAGGGCGCGGGCAGCTGAGGAGGATCGATTCGCTTTTGGATATGCCTCCTTTTGTCTCTTCCCTCAGCCCCCGGGTTCAATGAGCATTTTAAATCTCCCTGCGCTCTGCGAGAAGGTAGAACTGTGCTTATCTTTACATCCTTGACGCATGCAGGCTTTCTGTGCTAAATCAGACCAGAGCTGATCATCCACTGTCATGTTTGTTTATTTGTTTGGTTTTGGTTTTTTTGGCAGAGGAGGGGTTGCCTTGCAAGAGAATTGCCTCTGTTTCCCCCTCCAGTGAAACTTTGAAAGGCCAGGAAGAACTTCTAGCTATGGGAACCCATTTAATTCTCACCTGGCCAGAGTCAAACCTGCTTTGAACTGAACATCATCTTGGGATCCAGCGAAGTGCAGAGATGAGCGTGAAGAGGCCGCCACCTCTAGTTGCTGGGGACACAGGGGCTGGAGTCGTAACCCCGAGCCAGCCCGCTCACCCGGGCTGCGTGTTTCTGAAACCCGCCTTTGCCAGGACACGCAGAATTGGGAACAATGCTCCTGGAGCAGAGATGGAAACCAAGGGAGGAAAAGTTTCCCTCCAGTCCCAAAAAGAAGGCTGCCAACCCCTTTTCAGACATAAAAGGAGACAAGTGCCTACTGTTTCATGTTTATAGAATTACCAAGTAAGGACGAGTCACTAGGAAGAAAACAAGCTAAATGAATATGGTTTCAGCCGTCCAGGAGGCAGGTGATCGGAGAGAAAACAGATCTAAAGGGGGAAAAAAATGACTAAAAGCAGACAACTGATGAAAACCACTAAATAAGTCCCCAGTCGGTACAAATTAAACATACACTATGTGTATTCCGTGTGAGGAAAAACGCAGCAGCTGTTAGACTTAAATAACAGTTATTTAATCAAGAAAAAAGTTGAAAGAGGGAAAAGAAGGTACAGTGTAGCCACCACCTCCCCGCCTTCCAAAAAATTAAGAGAAGACTTCATCTGTGCTTCCAGAACAGCTTATGGCTTCCCCTCTCCTGCGCTCCGCCCATATCCTGTGATTATCTGTCTTCTCCACTTAACAGGAAAAGTTTACTTCTATGCAACTCGCCTTCAACCCCCACGGCATAATGTTAATAAAAGCGTAACTTCGGTGCTTATTTGCAGCCAGGCATTGGGATAGGAACTTGATGTGTGTTATCTCATTTAATCAGCCCAAACTTACAAAGCTAAACTAGTATTATTTTATCAGACACAATATATTTGCATGGTTTGAAAACATTCAAATACAGCCCTGGCTGGTGGCTCAGTGGATAAGGTGCCAGCCTGCAAACCTAAAGGTCACTGGTTCGATTCCCAGCCAGGGCACGTAACCAGGTTGCAAGTCAGGTCTCCAGCCAGATCCTTAGCTAGAGGCAGGTGAAAGACAGCCATACGTTGATGTTTCTCTCTCCTTCTTCCTTCTCTCTAAAAATCATGCATAAAAAAGTCTTTATAAAAGAAACATTCAAACACAAAAATTTGCCAGTGAATTCTCCCTCTCACTCTGTCCGAATTCCCACATGCCCTCACACATAACTATTATTATTAGTGTCATATGTAGCCAGCCAAGGTATATATCAGACTTCTCTTTTACCCAAAAGATAGCATATTATACAAGTTGCTCTAGACTTTGAAAATTGTATTTATCTTGGAAACCAATACTTTTTATAGCTGTATAGTATTCCACTCTGGTTGTACCATATATTTCACCACACTTGTATTGATGGACACTTCCATTTTTATATTTCACAGATGAGGAAACGGAGGCTCGGAGAGGTTACGTGGTTTATCCAAAGTCCTACAGCTGGCAGAAGAAGGGTTCAAGCCTCAACTCTTACACAACTTTCTGTGTTTACTGCCCAGCACAGCACCTGATGTGTAGCAGATACTCAATAAATACTTGTTGAACAGATTAATGAAGCAACAGCTGAGAGTAAGGAGGAGGAGGAGGAGGGAAGGAGGAAGGGAGTGGAGGAGGAAAGTGGGAGGAGGAGGAGAAAGAGGAGGAAAAGCAGAAGCTCAAGGAGCAATCCCGCTCTCCCCTACTCCTCATTCTCCCTTCCTCTCCCGTGTAGACACCTGCATCCACATGCATCCACTCCCGTGCCATTGGAGTGCTAGAACACAGAGGTTTCCAGCCATTCCTGGGTCCTGCCTGGTCCCCACACATTATTTAAATCCTACACAAGCCCTGGGAAAATGACATCCTGGAACGGACCCAAGCGTCACCTCAGTCTGGCCGACGAAAAACCCCAAACACCTGCTCAATGAGGTCCCGCGGGAGGAAGGAAAGAGTTCCTGGAGGCAAACAGCACCTGTGCAGGGATCCCCAGGTGTCCCACGGCCAGGTCGGAGTGTTGCTGCGGATTAGATTGCCAACATCCACGCTTTTCTCCAGGGCTCCCAGCCAGTTTTCCTCCGCAACGCAGACACCCTGAGACTGTCCGGCTCCTTTTAAAAGTGCCCGCAAGCTGACACATGCAGCCTTGTTTTGACACTGTTGTACATGTGGCTCAGCCGTCCAACGTATTTAACACCGGAATCACATACAACGTTAAGTGCGTTCGAACACAGCTGATGTCATCTGCGTTCAGCCTTCCAGTCCCTCAAAGGACATCAACAGCTGTCTTCGAAAGGCCTGGGCTTAACTTTACTTGAACATGATGCACACCATTCCCTGTCTACATTCTCAGTGTAATCCACATCCATGTGCAATTTCTGGAAAGTGGGCAACTGCATGGGAAACGCACACCCACCTTCCCGCTGTCACTTTGCTGTCATGTTTGATAGTAAGAGCCATTCACTTAACAAAGCTCAGAATTATAGCCTAATTGGTTGTAATCTGCTCAATGAAAGAATAATGCCCTCTACAATTATTCTAGCATAATCTATTTAATCTAAAATCTATGGGACATTACAGATTTTTCTGAGGCAGAATATTTAAAATCACTTCCTCCACACTGAAGTTAAATTATTGACATGCAAAAGAAATGGCCATTCCTTATAAAGGCTGCCATACACACAAAAACACCTATAATTCTTGTCTATATTTTTGCTTGCGAGCTGTAGGATTAGCGTTTGCAATTTCCCCAATGTGAGCAACTTTCAAAGTTTACGTGCTTTTCATTTTCCTCAACAGGGCTCACACAGAATGAAACATGTGGAACAGAAACTCCAAAGCAGGAATATGAACCATATCCAGCTGTATCCAAAGCAAATAGGGAAATCTATTTTACCTTTTACCAAGATGGAGAGAGAGAGAGGGGGCGGGGGGGATCTGCTAGCTAATCACTCAACAAACAAGTTCACCTTCATTCATGAGTTTCCATTATAAATGTTAACACTCATGATTCTTCCTAACACAGCATATTAATAAGTTTTGTTCAAGCAAAACCCGTGTCTAAGCGCTGTTGGGCTTGGCACACCTTGGGTTTCTTGGGTCTCAAGTAACAGTCAAAATGCAGATCACGATAGAACCATTTCTTGACATTTGTGTTTTATAATTATCATTATCACAGTGCAATTCTAGCGGGGCTTTGCTGGATATATATCAGAGGTGAAAATCTTTTTAAAGTAAATCATTATGAAATCTCTTTCCTTTATACCGTGCTGGAAGTGCAGTGTCTAAAGGTCTTTCGGGAAAATAAATAATGGAAATTTTGTTATTGATCTCATGCAGAGGCAGTGAATCTAATGAGTTATTGTTATTTTACCCACAGCAAATATTACAAGGTCCAAAATAATAATGTTCAATTAAAGAAAGAAAGCCAGATAGGATGCAAGATAAAAACATAATTTAACAATGAATTCCTTTCTATCCTTCCTAAATACGAATTTAGTCTGTGAAACATTGAGAATGAAATTCTTCTTTAAAAGTCTTTTCCCATACCACATCAATAACTAAAATGATCATTTATCTTATAATAGACAAGTATCAGCTTCAACAAAAGGTTACTGGTCCTCATTAAAAGATAAGTTATACGTGGAGGAGTTTTTTTTTAATCTAATAACAATAACCAAACCTTAGGCTAATAGTCAAGTCTCCTAGGATTTATCAAAACTTATGAAGAGTTAAACTTGAGCAAAACTATAAAAGCAACCTTGAAGTGCTGTCTAATGAAGCCCTGTTAGCATGGCTTCTCACTACATTAGTTGGGGGTTGGGTCCCTCAAAACTTTGCTAGACCTGGGAAATCAGAATCCTTCATAGACAGACAAAGGACATCTACAGCAGGTGTTCGTCTGCTTTCTCCATGATGTATCATAAAAAAGGGGATGCCGTGGTATTTTTAAATCACGTGCCTGGTTTATGAAGCCATCGAGAAACTCCAAGTGACTTTTGAGTTTTAGGACGCAGCCACCATAACCTTAAGTCTCCAGGACAGAACTCCCCTTGTTCTGTCCAGGCTGGTCACTGCCATGGTTGGGCTATGGCAGCTCTGTTCTTGCTGGCTAGATGGTGAGACCTCCCAGAATCAGGCTCACTTACCCCACTTCGCCCCTGCAGCACCCTTCCTGTACCCAGGGGATGCCTCATCCACCTCTCCAGGCAGCAAAACCTAAGACTAAGACCCTGACACCCAATGGCTGTTTCATAGGCAAGAACCACACCACATTACCAAGAGGCATTTTCTAGAAATGGATCTCTCATCAAGGGAATGAGTCTTAGCACCTCTTAAACATCAAAGCAATAAAAAGTGAATGTCTCACCTTAAGTTTTACCCTTCATAACCACTTAACACAGCATTTAAGTGGGATAAAAAAAAGAGGGCCTTCAAAATAGGATGGAAATGCCTAGAAAGAAATGTCTTTCTACCCTCCACTCACCACAGAGTATCAGTAACTTTCACCTGCTTTTCTAATCTGTTAGCCCCCAAGCTGCTTGCTAAAGGAGAGGCACTAAAAATGCATTTGGTAACCTGGCATCCTATGCAAACCAAATAAATGAATAAGGAATAAATGAATGAATACCAGCCAGCAGACACAGTGCTCCCCCTAGGTCAGGGATGACCCAAAGCTTTTCGTCTTCAAGACAATCTCATCGGTAGGTATAATTAAGATCTCATTGTACAGATGATGAAACTGAGGCTTCAAGAGGTTAGGATTATCCAGCGGAGACTTACAGAGTTGAGCTCTAACACCAATCCTTTCACACTTTACGCTGATGACACTCACTCTGATAAAGTGCTTAATCATGAATAAATTAACAAAATGATTTAGTCTTCGAAAGCAAGTCCCTACTTAAATATATCTATTTTCATATAATGGATAACCCTACTTTCACAAAATAGATAATTTATGATTTCAGAACACATTGGATTTCTAAAACATGTGTGTTTTTGCAAAAGAATCCTCTTAGGTATTGAAGCCACAGAGTGTCTTTTGCCAGGAGAACTTAAAGAACTTTAAAAACCAACAACAGGGGGATAAAACCAATTCGCACATATCCAAGAACCTGTCACCAAGAGGTTCACGGTCCCTATGCTTTAGTTCAACTATCCTGTGGGCATTTCAAATTGCCTGGAAGAGACTGAGAAAACACAGAGGCCTTGGAGAACCAAACCTGTCAAAACAAATCTCAACCACCCAATTTCTCAGTTCTTCTAGTGCCTTCATCTGGATGCAAAAATGCAGAGTCTCAAGGTCTCAGAAGCCTCCCAGCTGAGTGTCTGCCTTGTTTCCCTTCTGCACATTAGCATCCTCAGCTGATCCAACCAGCAGCTCAATGGGTATTAATACCTATTGCCACATGGTGCAGATGAGTTTGGGAATGGAATTTAAATGCATTGGCTGAGGTTTCACTTTGGCAGTAAACAGAGGCACCATCTGGAACTGCTAAGATGGTCAAATTGGATATTTTCCTAAACATGGAGTATTTGTCATGCTATGTGTGATTGTTAGTTACAGGTGAGGACAGAACGTTTTTTATGTGCAGGAGTTGACAGCACTGGCTAGACGACCGTGTATTTTCTCAAGAGGCCAGCTGGAGAAATCCCTAGATTCAGGTAGAAGTTTCTTCAGCACTAGGGTTAGGAAAAGCCACTGGCTACCCAGCCACTTTCGTTGAAAGGTAACAAATACTATCCAAGGATCTAAAAAGCGGGCTCAAGTACACAATCCCTGAGCAAGAGTTTTGATCTTGAACAACAGTGATTTCCAAATGGCAATTTAAAAAAAAAAAAAAAGAAAGAAAAGCTGTCAATAATACAACAGCTGTGTTTACATATAAAAAGTGAAGTGGAAAACTGAGGCAATTACCCAGATGATTTCAATCAAAACATCACCTCAACTGAAATATCCAGAGAACTAAAGATAGAATATGGGGGATTCTTGATTCTGGGCTTGGCTTAACCAGACAATTGCTTCATCTCTCTCCACTTTCCTTATATAGACACAGCCTAAAACCCATCCTATTCATTGACAGTTGAAAGTACATGCAAGGTCTGTCCTGAAAAAGTCCAGGCCTTGTTAATAGAATGAGACGGTTCATGCGACACTGATGTAATCTGGCAGCCGAAGAGAGTGGGCTGGAGTATGCATGCGTGAACAATGACGACTCCCCTGCACTAGGCAGCGTGGGGAGTAGACCCCCTTAAGTGAGCATGCATACTGTGTGGCCATCGCACTCAAAAAGAGCGAGTAGAGCAACAAATCTGCATCACGTTTTGCATTAACAACATTCCTTGAACATTCCTCCCAAGAAACTATTCGGATGATTCAGAAAGCTGCAACTGTGAGCAACTGGTGATGGGCAACTTGATCATGACACTGTACCTGCTCAGGCCTCAAGTCTCATGCAGAGCTTTTTCGCAAAATATCAAATCATCCAGCTGACTCAGCTCTCCTAGAGCCCAGATTTGGTGCAACTTCCCGCTTTTCCCAAAACTAAAGTCACCTTTGAGACAGAAGAAATTTCAGACCATCAATGAGATTCAAGAAAATACGATGGAACAGCTGATGGTGAGCAGAACTGTGTGGGGTCTCAAGGTGCCTACTTTGAAGGGGACTGAGGCGTCATTGTCCTGCGTACAATGTCTCTTGTATTTTGTACCTTCTTCAATTAATGTCTCTATTTTTCATATCACATGGATGGATACCTTCTGGACAGACCTCGTAATTAGGAACACAAGTGTCTACGATGACAATTATGGGTAGGTGTAACTCAGCATAGGTTAGAGTCAAGTCTGAAGTTTTGTAACCCTGGTTTTACAATTTGACTACAAACACATCATTCCTTTTAAACTCCACCCCCTATAAAACGTGACAATTTATCCCCCCAAAATGAATCTATATATAATAAAACATACCCTTAAAATGGCACCATTTTTTCCTTTCATTATTTGAAGAGAGAAAGCATCCATGAAAAAAACAAGAGTTTTTAATAAAAAAAGAACCCTTTCAAAAATCACCCCCTTTCAGCTTCAGGAATCACATTTTTTAAGTCAAGTAGAAAAGAAATTACCTCCTTTCTAAATACTCCCACCTTAATGTTTGAACAATCTATTTCATCCATCCCCTCAAAACATAATTTCCATCATTTCTTATGTGACATTTAAAATCTTACTACATTTATGCCCCCTTAAATTTAACGTATTTTGCAATATATTATCACCTGCAGAATATATCCAAATATTTGTATCACAAAGGAGAAGCAGAGAATGTCACTAACTCAAATCCAGCCCAAAACTATAAAATCATTTTAATTAAAGATATGTGATAAGCACACGTGTTGAGAGAAATGAATGAGAGAGGGCAGAATAAAAACACGTAGCTTTTGCAGAAACATTAAAAAGTGAAGAAAGAATTCAGTAAGCCAGGGAGATCTCTTGAAACCTTCTGTTTGAGTCCTTTCATCTAAGTACCCTGATTAAAATTTGGTGTTTCTCATTTCTGGTCAGTATGGTTACCTAAACTAACCCAAGTATACAACTATGTCCCCTCCCAGAAAAGAATACAGAGAAAATACTAAACATCATTAAAAATTGAAAGCAAGATAAAAATGGTCACACAACCAATAAGGCAATAATTTTCAACTTGGGTCACATATGTAGGAGCATCTTGGAGCTTTAAAAATATCTCTGGGAGTGGGGTCCAAGCATCAGGATCTAGAGTTACCAGCTAAATACAATGTTCTGCCAATCTTGAGAACCATTGTGACAGGCACATGAAAGACCAGTCACCATGGTCATTTACCCTTGTCCAGGAAACTCTCCAAAATCTCATTGCATGAAATCAGCCTCCAAGAAAGTCCAGATCTTGAAAATAGGTCCATAGCATTTTTGCTCAATGGTCTGAGTACAAGACACAGAAAGAAGGTTAAGTCACCTGATGTGTGAATTTTAAGATAAGGAACTCACTTTAAAAGGGCCCATAACCCCCTAAGGCCTGTAAGGCCAGCCAAGAAAATAAAGAGCCTTCAAAACTTCATCATCTTGAATGTGGTTTCTGAAGCTTTTCAAATAAGGGGGACCATTTTTGAAGGGGTTCTTTTTGTTAAAGATTTTATTCATTATTTTCAGAGAGAAGGGCAGGGAGGGAGGAAGGAAGGGAGAAAAGCATCAACGTATGGTTGCCTTTCACCTGCCTCCAGCTAAGGATCTGGCTGGAGACCTGGCTTACAACCTGGTTACATGCCCTGGCTAGGAATCGAACCAGCGACCTTTGGGTTTGAAGACTGGTGCCAACCCACTGAGCCACACCAGCCAGGGCCTGAAGGGGTTCTTTATTATTAAAAATTCTGTTTTCTTGCTCTCCTCGGCAGCACATATACTAAAATTGGAATGATATAGAGAAGATTAGCATGGACCCTGTGCAAGGATGACACACAAATTCAACGCTTTAAATATGAAGCGTTCCATTTTTTTTTTAATTCTGTTTTCGTGAATACCTTCTCTCCTCAAATAATGAAAAAAAGTAGAGTAGAGCTGTATTAAGGACATGTTTTATTGTAGATAGATTAGCCTGAGGGGCACAAATTGTCATTATCTGGTTAAGTGATTTTTATAGGGGATTGAGTTTAGAAGAAATACTCCCTGGTTTTAATCAAATTTTCAAAACAAGGTTCCAAAACTTCAGACTTGACTGTGGTCTATGATGAGTTGCACAGCCTTCAAAACCTTAGTGGGGACTCCTAGGGAAAGCCATTGTCACTAAGCAAGCACTTATATTTGAAATATTAAAACATACAACAAAATAAAGTCATGATAGGATTTGCAGGAGCAACAAAGGGAGAATGAGATAACAGATCGATCTGAAAGGAAGCCTAAAAATACATTCAGTGAGATAGAGGAACAAATAGAAACCACAAAAACACATCTTGTTAAAAATATTTTAAATATATATATATATATATATATATATATATATATGAATCCTAGAGTAAAAATATAGCTGTTGAAATAAATAGCTCAATAAATGGGTTCATTGAAACATAATGCTTAGTGAAATAACCCAGTCAGTGAAGAACAAATATCATATGATCTCACCCATTACAGGACAATAATGAACAAAACTAACAACAAGCAAAACAGAACCAAGTATATGAATACAAGGAATAGGCCTTCAGTGGTCAGGGGAACGGGGTAGGGGGGAGGGGGAGGTAGAGGCAAAGAAGGGGAGCAGCTTAGACAAGAACCTAGTATAAAGAAACCATGGACATGGACAACAGGTGGGATTGACTTTGGGGGGAATGGATGGGTGGGGAGGGGACAGAGGGGAGCAAAAAGGGGATGGATGTAATACAACAACAATAAAATAAAATAAAAATAATAAATAAAAAGGAAACATAAGAGAGAATGAATGACTAGGAAGACAGATAGAAAGAACTGACCCACACCATACTTCAGAGAAATGGGGAAATAAAATATATGAATGCAAAGTTCTGAAAAGTAGAGGGAAAAATAAGCACTCCATCTTCTACTAGAAGTTCAAAAGGAAGATAATGGAGATTAAAGAGAAACATTAGAAGAGATAATCATGAAATTTTGCAGAACTAAACAAAGACCTGATTATTCAGATAGAAGAAAAGAATCATGTCTCATATCAGAGTAAGTTAAAAACTAATCAGACCTAAATATCAGTGAAATTAGTGAATTAAAAACAACAGGGACATTTAAAATTACTGGAAATAAAAAGATAACTCAAAGAAACAATAATTAGACTGACAACAGACTTCATATCAATGAAATGATAGTATAAAAGTACTAAGAGAAAATAATTGCCAAACTAGAATATTATAATCACATAAACTATTCAAGGATGAAGACAAATAAAAGCATAAAAAATATGCAGTGGAATACACGTCTAATAAAGGATTTCTATCCAAAATATACAGAGAGCTCTTAAAATTTAACAATAAGAAAACCCGACTTTAAAAATGAGTACAAGATCTGAACAGATATCTGACCAAAGATAAACAGATAGCAAATAAGCCTATGAAGATGTGTTCAACATCGTATGCCATTAGGGAGTTTTCTCCCTTAAAACTTATTTTACTTTTTAGAGAACCAAAAAGTACAAAGTGTTCCGATATAGTTCTTTGCCCTACATATGCATAAGTTCACCCATCACATCCAACACCATAGTTGTACATTTCCTATAGCCAGTGACCTCATATTGACAAATTATTATCATCCAACATTTGCAGTTTACATTTGGGTTCACTCTTGTTACTGTATATTCTATGGGTTTGGATAAAGGTAAGATAACAATACCCATCATTATAATATCACACCAAATAGTATCACTACCTTATCCATTAGGGGTTTATAAATTAAAATAAAATAACCATGATATACCACTGTATATACACCTTAGAAAAGCTAAAATCCCAAAGCATGACAATACTATGTGCAACAGGAAGTCCCATACATTGCTAGTGGGAATGCATAATAGTATAACCGCATTGGAAAACCATTTGACAATTTTTATATAGCTAAACATAGACCTAAAAATACAATCTAGCAATCACACTCCTAGGTATTTACTCAGATGAGCTGAATTTTTTTTATCTACAAACACACAAAAATTTGAACACCAATGTTGATAGCAGCTCTATTCACAATCTCCAAAAACTGAAAACAACCTAGGCTGAAAGGAAGATGTCAGTAAGTGACTGGATACATAAACTGGTGCACAAAGACAATGGAATATTATTCAGTGATAAAAAAGAAATGAACTATCAAGTCACAGAGACATGTAGGAAGTGTAGGTGCAAATACTAAGTGAAAGAAGCCAATCTTGCCCTGGCTGATGTGGCTCAGTGGATTGAGCACTGGCCTGCGAACCCAAAGGTCGCTGGTTTGATTCCCAGCCAGGGCACATAACCAGGTTGCAAGCCAGGTCTCCAGCCAGGTCCGTAGCTAGAGGCAGGCGAAAGGCAACCATACACTGATATTTCTCTTCCTTTCTTCCTCCCTCCCTTCCCCTATCTCTAAAAATAATGAATAAAATTAAAAAGAAAAAGAAGCAAGTCTGAAAACCTACCATAGGACATTCTGGAAAAGGCAAAACTATGAAGACAGTAAAAATATCAGTGATTGCTAAAAGCTCACAGTATGAGGGAAGATAAACAGGCAAAGCTCAGGGAAGTTTAGATCGGTGAAACTATTCCGTACGATGCTATACTGGTGGAAGCACTGCATAATTTTGTTGCCACCCATAGAAGTGTATAACATAAAGAGATACCTGTAAGGTTAAAAATGGAAGTTAGTTAATAATAATGTGTCAATGTTTGGCTCATTAATTATGACAAATGCACCACATTAATACAAAATGTTAAATTAGGAGAAGCTAAGGGGAGAAAGGTATATAGAAACTCTATATTATTTGCTCAATTTTTCTGCACACCTAAAACTGTTCTTAAGAATATAGTCTATGGGCCCTGGCTGGTGGCACAATGGATAAGATGCTGGCCTATGAACCCAAAGGTCACTGGTTCAATTCCCAGCCAGAGCACATAGTTAGGTTGTAAGCCAGGTCTTCCAGCCAGGTCCATAGTTGGAGGCAGGTGAAAGGCAACCATACATTGATGTCTCTCTCCCTCTCTGTCTCTCTCCCTTTCCTTCTCTCTAAAAATAATAACTAAAATCTTTAAAGTATATATATATATAGAGAGAGAGACAGAGAGAGTCTATGAATTACAAAAGGAAATGCAAAATACAGTAATTACTATGCATAGACACTTCATGAAATAACTATTAAAAGATAAGTATCAGCCAAAAGGACACTGAACCCAGAGGGATTAGCAAAGCAACCAGTTAAGTATGTTAGTAAATCAAAAGCTGTACTGACTAATTATAAAACAAAATCTAGCTTTGAAGGGTTTAAAAATAAGGTGAAAAAGTGTGTCCCTGTGTATGGCAAGTGAATTATATCTCAATAAAACGGTTACCAAAAAATATGCATGGCCCCTTTCAGTAGTTCTAGTTCTAAAGATTAATCTCCTCACACGGGCCCAGAGAGGCCACAGTAAGAACAGGGCTGCAGCATTTCTTGTAATCCCCCAAAACAAGTAAATAGCTTAAGCGCCCATCCATAGTGGAATGTTGTTCATGAAAATTACATGCAGCAAAATATGAAATGTACACGGAATGAACACCAGCTCCACGAACACTGAATTCTGGGAAGCAGAGAGGAAGGCATCTCAGAGGAGCAAAGGGTGTTTCAAAGGTAACATGTCCAAAATGGAACCCTAAACCCTCACCTCCCAAAGCAAAGCCAGCACTCCTCGCTCTTCCCCACCTCAGGAGAGGGCACCATCATTCGCCCAGCTAAATGACAACACCAAATCTGCCTGGAAATCCCTCCCCCTTGATTTTCTGCAGCCAGGGGCCCAAGCCCCTCCCTCTGTCCTACCCTCACTCGCTGCCCTGAACTCACTTCTCCATGTGTCACCCTGTTCCCACCACTGGGCCCTCAACCTCCAAGGCTCTTCACCAGATTTCACTGTGGCTTCTGGTCAAACGCCTCCCAGAGGTGTTCATGGAGCTGTTGTGTCTAAAACAGTGCCCACCCCCATGACCCTTTACCCCAGCCTCCTCGGTTTGTCTCCAGTACCTAGTCCCTCGTCACCGGCCGCAACCTAGACAGGATGCAGGCCCCCCAGGGCAGGGCCCTTTCTGGCTTGCTCCCCGCTGTACCCTCAACACATAGAATAGCACCTGGCCCACTGAAAGTACTGGTAGAATTCATCAATCATTCAGTGAGGCTTTAAGTAGACTTCAACTTTACTGACAATAGTTTTGTTTTGTTTTTTTTTTAACAAAACATAAGAAGCAAGTTGGGGAGCCAATTGTGTGTCCCAAGGGCTGATGCAGATGGATCCCTAGTCTTGAACTTTTTCCTTCCAGGATGTGGGCTAGGTGGGGTGAAGAGGAACGGGGATCACAGCTGAGGACCAGGACGGCCTCTGGCTTGGCTTTTCCCTCACTGCAAAGCTGCAGGCAAGTCAGGTACAGCCCCCAGACCTGAGCTCCGCCTAAACACGCGGGCTTGCTGCCCTCGGGTGGGAAGAGGAGGAGTCGTTCCCTTCCCTGGAGCCTGAAGGGCACAGCGGGGCGCACTGCCCACAGGAGAGGAGAGCCGGCCAACCTCGGGCTGACCTCCCTCCTCACCTGCTACCTAGCCTCAATAATTCACGCTTCACCTTCCACAGTCTAACCAAAAAGGTCCTGCTGGCACCTTTTAACCACGACATTTTAGGGCTCATTGTTTCAGGCTATCTTGAATCCATAGGTCTTCCTGCAATTGAAGAAAAGCAGAACCACCAGAAGGAACTTGAACTACAAAGTTCAGAGAGCAATTAGCCCCGGGTCATTTCTTGCGAGCCTGCCAACAAGTCTACGAAGTAGCTAGGGCGGGCATGAACATGACCCCAGCCCACGGTGCAGGAAGCTGAGGGTTAGGGGGCGAGCCCAAAAAGAATGGGGTTGTCATTGAACAGCAAGTGAATTAAACTCTCAGTCTGCCAGCACTTGTGCTCCAGTGGCCTCTTTTCCCAGATGAGTGCAGTGGGTCCTTCTCAAATGGGACAATGATGACAATGGGCTGAGAAATGCACGCGGGCCCCAGTTTCTGCCACGGTGCACTCCAAGGTTGAGGCGCCCAGGCCTGCGCCTCCTGGCTGAGTCCTACCCAGCCCGAGAGAATTCTCCAGTCTCAGCTCACGCCGACCTTTTTCACCACCTTCTCCCTCCCACCACGGCCTGTCCCTTCCTCTGCCTGGACCAAGCCTCCCCACAACAGGACCTCGTATGGCACCATCTGCCAGTACAAGAGAGCATGTTTTACACTTGAACTTTTCTGTACATCAGAGTCTCTCTCTCCCGCAACACTACATTCATGAGAACCAGGCCAATCTGGATTTAGTCACCATTATATCAATAAATACCCAGCCAGGGATGGTGTCCACAGGCTGCAAGGCCTGCAGATGTGGAGGTCTTTTGTGACCATGAGGGAGGAATGAGCAGCTACTGGAAGATGTCCCTCTGTTGACCCTGGAGGGGACGACACCTCAACGCAAAGAGCAGATCCAAAAACTGAAGGTCAAGAAGTCATGTTCTTGGTAAGCGCTACAAATCTGGTCTATCTCCAGCTCTGGATGGTGTAGAGATCCCAAGAACTAACAACTCTCTTTCCCATCTAAGCGTGTCCAGAGGTAAGTTTTCTCTCATTCATGAAACAAAAAATCCCAACAACACCTCTCACCCAAGACTAAGCTCCTCCCACCCACCTGGATTTGCACACTTCTGTCCTCTCTCACCTAAGTGCTGGGCACCAAATAAGTACTTAATAATTTGTGTTCATCTACCTGGTTCACTGCATACTCATTTATTCACGTATACATTCAACAAGGATCTGCTAAGTGTCTATTGTATAGTTTTCCAGGATTGAGGACAGAGAAGCGAGCAAGCCAGGTTGAGGTCCTTGTTTTATGTAACTCAACAATCAAGCAAGAGAAACGGGCAAAGAAGCAGATCTACAACATATCCTGGATAGTGTTAAGTCCTATGCAGATGATGACATAGGGAGATGTAGCAAAGGCTGAGGCAAGAGGAGGAAATATTTAGCTAAGTAGATGTGGAGGGGACCTCTGGGTTGAAAATGACAAAAGGAGAAGTCAGCCAGATGAAGACGACAGAAAACAACATTCCAGAGAATGGGGGACGCAGGAGCAAAGGCTGTGAGACAGAATAAGCTGATATGTTTGAGGGGCAGAATAAAGGCAGAGCAACATAAATAAGAGTCTTTGACCCTCCCAGGGGAGAACAGGACAAGACGAGGCCAGAGGAGTAGGCGGTGACCAGATCACTTCATTCTTCTTCTTCCAAGGACAAGCCAGATGGCTGCAGGGACAGAGTCTTCATGCCTTTGATTCTCCCCATCCTTCAGGCCTTCGTACAGAGACACACTGCATGTGCTTGTTGAGGTGGGGAGAGAATGTGGGTCTCAGCCCCAGGACCAGGTTTTCCCCTAGCAGGTCCCCTTAGCCAGTCCAGTCTTTAATTCTGTCATCCATCCATCAACCAAGGAGGTCATAAAAGACTGTTTCTCCAATATTCTATAGTTATTCTCCTTTCTGTTGCTGTTGTTGTTTTTTAAGGAGACGAATCAATGGAAAATAAAAACCCAGCCCTAAAAGAGAACTATCATTTAAGAATCACATTTTCAAAGCATGCATTGGAAGTGCAACAGGGAGAAGTTTGTCACTTGAGTCACATTCAAAACACAAAGTCTCTGGTTTAGAGAGTTATTTTGCTGGCCTTTTAGGAATTCCAGAGCAGTGACATGCAGCCATGGCTGCTTTCTATGTGAGGGACATGAGCTTCCTGAAACAGGGGCTATGGCTCTGAAGCCTCCTAGTGACCCTAGGAACCCCAACCACAGCTCCTTCCTGACCCCTGGTGGTGGCCTTGCCCTGGCTGCTGGCCTTCTGCCCAGGCAAATAAGAGAGATTACGGATGACCAAAAGGCCCAAGGCTCCAGCCAATTGGCCACCCTATTTGTGATGCCTGCACCAGGCTGCTGCTCACCCAGGGGCCTTTGCGATACACTAATAATGCTCTTGGGCAAGTGTTCAGAATGACCAGTTCTGCCTTGTCCCTTAGGCCTCCAGGCAAAGTTACCTCTACAGAGAGCTCCCCCTGACTTCTCTGTGTGAGGGGGTTTCCCTTTCCCCTCCCTCTGCTGTGATTGGTCCAGCTTCTTCAGAGTACTTTCTGCCATCCAAAATCACTTGTTGGGTTTAACTCATATGTCTTCTCCGCTAGGCTGAGTCCAGGGGTCTCATTTGTCCTGTCCATGCCCATTTCCCCAACACCTGGTCCAGCATCCAGCCCACAAAAGGTTGTCTTAATAAAGATTTGTTGATGGACTAAACCATCAGTTGATGGAAGAACCATCCAAATAGCCCTTAGCAAAGTATCCGAGAGTCTGTGGTGGGCGGGAACTGGAAGGATTCCAACAATCATCCAGGTGTAGCAAAACCATTTTCAACTGAGATAGCACATCTGGGGTGGGGGTGGCAAGAGCCACC
Organism: Noctilio leporinus; assembly: GCA_004026585.1. NCBI lineage: Eukaryota > Metazoa > Chordata > Mammalia > Chiroptera > Noctilionidae > Noctilio > Noctilio leporinus. The sequence continues at coordinate 463 of PVIW01001973.1, read as the reverse complement.
AAAGTGACATACACCTTCCCCTCGGGACCGCAGAACACAAATGCATGACGATGCCAGGTTAGAAACATGGGGATGGACCCCATTTTCTCGTCTGCCAGAGAAGAACAGAAGGATCTAGTAAAAGAAAATAACTTATTTAATGGGACGTTCAGAGACTCCAACCCCAGTGTGCGACACATGCAAAGAATTTCTCAGGTCCCCAAGGCCAGTTCCCTAATGGTTGAAACACCTCCGTCAAGAATTCATAACCTAACCCTGGCTGGCAGCACAGTGGATAAGGTGCCGGCCTGCGAACCCAAAGGTCGCAGGTTCGATTCCCCAGCCAGGGCACATAACCAGGTTGCAAACCAGGTCTCCAGTCAGGTCTGTGGCTGGAGGCAGGTGAAACACAACCATACATTGATGTCTCTCTCCCTCTCTGCCTCTCTCCCTTCCCCTCTTTCTAAAAATAATGAAATAAAAT